>MIQA02004916.1:0-30513 GCA_001887855.2 Sclerospora graminicola | reverse complement strand
GCCGGGTCACGTGTTTGTGTTGTGCACTTATCCCTTAGTCTAGGCAGATGTACCGAGACGTACTTCATCAGATCTTGTCCCTCTTCTACTGAAGGTCCCAATGTTTCCGATATCGATCCACTTATCATCCCTGCAGCGCTTCCTCTTTTCATGCTGCGCTCCTGCTGACCTGTATCATAATAAGAAAACCATAAGTTAGCCTTTCTACATGCATATAACTGCGTCCAGTTTCTCCAGGCCGTGTTGTATCGATCAATTGGCTCCAACAGCCACATCGTAGCTTCCTTCACCACTAATGTATGTAATGCTACAGGGATAGAGATTAGACCCAGTCCACCTGCTTTCTTGGGAGTAAACAACAACAGTGGCGAGATTTTGTGACTCCCTCGCTCGGTGTCTGTCGTTTTACTCCATATGAACCTCTTTTGTAATGCTACCAGTTCCCGGAGAGTTTCTTCCGATGGTAAGTACGCTTTCGCCGTAAAGAGGATAGCTGGAATCGCTATTGCGTTGAAGAGTGTCACCCTTTCATCAACTGATGTTCCACATTTCGTAGCCGTAAGCAGTCGCCGCTGTATTGCTCTGATTCGTCCCGCCCAGTTTTTTTCCTTGAGTGAAGAATTCCCGATTTGATATCCGAGGTATCTTACCGATGCTCCCGGTTGTAATACCGGTACTGTGTACCAGTCTGCTGGGTATACTTCCGTTTCCATCAAAATCACTTGACTCTTCGCCTTCTGCATCTTTAACCCAGACATATGCCCGAACCTTTCCACAATGTCAAGTGCTCTCTTCATTTGTTTCCCTTTACGAAAAAAGATAGTTGAATCGTCCACGAATGCTGAAAATCTTTGTTCCCACTTCAATGTTGCATTGCCAATCGTTATGCCTTCTAACTCTGAGTCCTGTGTTATGGCCATTCCCAGTGGCTCCACCGCGAGAATAAACAGTAACGGCGCTAGCGGGCATCCTTGCCGGATGCCCGAAACTACTGGTATTGCTTCTGAAAGTTCTCCATTAACGAGGAATCTAGCCAATGTTCCTTGATGTATTTTGTTCATGATGTCAATAAATCGTTGTGAGAAACCAAACTTCTTTAATACCACCATAAGAAATTCACGATCGATAGTGTCATATGCCTTGGCAAAGTCTATCATTAATACGCCTCCGCTATCTTCAGCTCTCTTCATCCTTGGTTCTTGACTATAATGTTCCAACATATCCATCATCAACACAACCGCTCTGTCCATTCTCCTGCCGTGCACAAACCCTTGTTGTGTATCGCCTATTAGTCTCCCTAAAAACCGTTGAAGTCTTGCTGCCAGCACCTTGGCGAAAATCTTGTAACTTGATTGCAGTAACGAAATCGGTCTGTAGTCCATCGCGTTGCCCGAATCACCCTTTTTTCGAAGTGGTATTATCACCGCCTCTAAAAACGTCTTTGGTGGATCCTCCCCCTGGAGTATTGCATTACTTACCGAACATAAGTCCCGAATCACCTCCTCTGAAAAATCTTTATAGAAGTCGTTGTTTAGCCCATCTGGGCCCCCCGCTTTCCTCCTCTCTAAAGTTCTTATGGCTTGTTTGATGTCTTCTTCGTCAATCGGTTCCATTAGCGCTTGATTTTCACTTTCCTTCACTCTTCTGTCCCTCGGAAACGTAACAAAACTATCTAGACACTGTTCCATCGTATTGTTTTCCACTTGACTGTGTCTGCGACTGAGAACCGCTCTCCATACCAATGCAAATTTGTCTGGGATACTCTTCTTAGTCGTCCCTTGTCCTGTTGGTCCAGGCACCGTGATTGCTGTCACATGTTGGTTGCTCTCCCACACCGCTGTTCGTCTGAACAGCCATCTCATTGAATCCATGCTTCTTCTTAATCTCCGGCCATGCCTCGCCTGGTTCTCTTTTAGTGCCTCATTTGCTGCTACGCCTACTATTTGGGTTCTCGAGGTACCCATACCAAATAAAGCCTGCGTCAGTTGCACCGCCTTTCGTTTACGTCTTTGGCGCACCCGTTTCCGCACCCTCATTACTGCTGCCGTCCAATATTGCACTTGTTTATCCCAGTCCACTTGCTGCTGTGACGTATCACCTCTGCGTTTTCGTGCTTCTTCAATTACCTCCTCTACTACTCTTCTGCGATTCGCTTCTGCCACTGGGTACCGTAACTGGAACTTTTGAAGGTTCTTGACTGATTGCCGCTTCTTTGGTTCTCGTAGCACTGCTGATACCTCTTCATGATCCGAGGCTACCACCGGCATACATGTGTCCAAGCGTTCCACCCAGTCATACCTCTGACTAGAGATATAAATGCGATCTAACCTACTTGCTGCTTCTCCCCGCCAAAAGGTATACTCCAAACTTTCCGTTAACCCGTCCACATTCCAGGCAGAACATTGGGCTAACGCCGCGTCATACCAACCGTTTGACGCAATTAATCGAGAGAGTTCCTTGCATTCAGTCTTAACTGCTTTTCCGGGTGCTCGTCGATCTAACTGGGGCGCTTCTACACAGTTGAAGTCTCCGGCTAAGATCACATCTTCGTCCACAGCATCGCACCATTGACCTAAACTTCTGTAAAACTGAGAACGGTTAGCGTTAGTATCCGCAGGTGCATAGATATTTATTATCTTCCAATGTTCCAACTCCACAGCAATCATCCGCTCATTCCACTTGCACGGCTGCCAAGGGCGTGCTCTCTTCCCTTGGTCAGGAGTTAGTAGAATCCCTACTCCACCTGCCTTGAGCCTTGATACACTCCAGTATGCCAGCCTCCCTTCTTGCCCATTGTAGTTCCACATACGCTCCCACAGGCGGGTCATCTCTTCTGCCTCTTCTATTGTCGTTATATGTGTTTCCTGGATAAGTGTACAGTCTGCTTTCCTCCCTGCTGGCTTGTTTCTCCATGCTTGCAGCCATTCCAGACGAGAATCAGCCTTAAATCCCCTAACATTCTGCGTCGTGATTCTTATCGAGGTCGTTTCTGATTCGGTCGATATCTTCTTATCTCCATCCGCTCTGTTAACCGCATTTTCCACCATTACTTGCCTGCTATACGCATCCATTTCGTTGTCTAACCGCTGCACTTCTTGGTGGTATCCTTCCATCATCTCGTTGCCCTTAGTAAAGGATTAGGGGATCCGCACACGTCATTCCCCCGTCGGCCTCCTCCTGTGATGTCTTTTCAAATTGCTGTGCCACAGATGTTAGTGTCGATGCGAAGAAAGCTGCGATGTCCAGCCATACCGACGCGTCTTCTTCCGCTAATCGCGTCGTAAATGCCTTTATTCGTGGTAGAGCCCTCTGTGCCCGTTCCAGTCTGTCCAGCTTTATATTGAACTCTTCTTTTGGCATGGCCTCTTCCCCTAAAGTCGCCGCTATTTGTGTGTGATATGTATTGGCACACATTGCCATGTATGCGAAGATCTTTTTGTTATGTGGTGCACATAGATTCCACATATACTTACCTGCATATTTGTTGTCCCTAATAAAGTTCCAATCATCTCGGCTGTGTCTGATCGCTTCTTGTTGCTGCACGTTCGTTACTGCCTTTACTCTGTTGTACCAGTCCTTTATCCTTGCGTTGAACTCCGATGAATACTCGTAACCCTGGCGGTTTGTGCATAGGGTCTCCCAGCATTCTGTCCACCAATGACGCGTCAGTATATGTAAGACTTCAGAGCTCAAACCTTCGATGATTTTGTGTGGATGACTGAAGCATTCCAATAATTGAATAATGGCCACTCTTTCCTTCGCCGCTGCTAGTCTCCAAACCTTCTCTTCTGCTGCTACATGGGGGAATTCCGTTCCTTGGTGATGATTCCATACCACTTCCATAGTACTCCAGACTCGTGCCCACTCTGGTTCCTCTTCCCCTCGCTCCTCTGTCTCCGTCATTGTCGAGCTCAACTCATCATACAGCTCTCTCTTCACTGGTTCTGCTGGTGTCTGTTCAGTTCCTTGTTCTGGACTGTAGGTTTCTGCGACCGCTCGTTTTTTTCGTAAGCGAGACGCCTCTGCATCCGGAATGGGTGGTTCTGGGCTGGGTTCAGCTGCTTCCAGTAGCATTACTTCATCCTGTTGACCTGAATGACCGTCCGAGATGCCCCTTGGCTGAAAGTTCTTCATTGTGTATGACTCCTGAGTTATCTGATGCCACTGCATTAACACCTCCTCTCTGACTTCATATGTTTCCGCAAAGAACTGCCTTATCCTCGGATCTTGCAGATTTACCTGTAATAGCTCCTCTTGATTACCTACAGGTAGGTATGTAACAGTATCTATTAGGAAGTGCAATACCTCTTCTGTACCTGACTGTCCTTCCGACAGGAGCTGTTCAATCTGCGAGTGTAGGAATTGTGGCGACTGAGACGTTTCAGCTCCCTGCTTTTCCTCCTCCCGCTGTACCAGCTGTCTTTCAGACGGATCTTCCATGTTCGTGTCCGCATCCCGCCCTTCCGGCTTGTCCTGGTGTGTTATACCTGATTTGGACCTCCACCCATGCGTATACGCGTAATAATGCGCTGCTTTGAAGTGTATGACTAATGGCATTTTACCTTTTCCTCGTATTGCCGCCTGTTTTAATGCTTTAACTTTTGTGATGCACTGCTCAATGGTCATCGGATATTCGCCGCAAGTAGCATACTTCTTACGCTGAGCCAGCCTAGTTTCTGGCGCGTAGTGAATTGCTCCGAGTGAGCGTCCCCTGCCATCTTCATTTAGAACAAAGATGTGTCTCTGTAGCATGGTTCCGATACACCCCAAAGTGTCGTTACTGCCCCACATTTTGCAGCTTACCGTAGTATCCAACGTGGAGGGGCTACTTCCATAGTCTTCTAGATACCTTTTAAACTCCACCTCCGACTGTCGCCCTGTCATTCTATCATAGCCTCGACCTAGACTCCTCAATGTTTGTTTCCGAATGCCTGGTGGATACTTGAGTTGAAAGTCCATCATTCCCCGAGCCACACATCCTTGTTTGAGATTCTTCGTCGCTTCCACCAATATTTCGGGTTGTGCACGCAGAGATGAATCATAATATGCTTGAACTATACTGTAGGCCTGACAGTTACCTGTTGGTGCTGTATGAACCTTTTGTAGCCCCATGGCGACCAGAGCCTCGCGTAGTGAATAGCTTTTAGGTGGCTGAGCCTTTGACTCCTCCCACACAAAATACTGAACAGGTCCTTCCCTGTCTTCCACTTCCTTACCTAGGTTCGTTAGGACATCATTCACTGCATTCTCAATAGTCAGTAGGTCCGCTGCTGAGCAAAGTCTCACTGTCCCTTCTGATCTGGTCGTGCTGGTTGAGTCCGGTTTATCCTGTCGGGTTGCCAAACCCGCCCCGGGTTGAGTTTTGGTGATATTTGGTTTCTTTTTGGGCCTTGATTTGTTGTCTTGCCCAGTACCACTTTTACCTTCACGGTTCAGTAACCGTTCACCAACCCGGGTTCTCCTTCGCTTCATCAATTGAGTTTAACCTTTTCTTTTTTTCGTGTCCTCGTATTTTCGCTTCACTTGATCATTGATCATTTTTATTTGGAGGCGTCATTCAGATTTCTCTTCAGCCTCTTATGCTGTTCTTGGACCTGTCGTCACTTCTTCTGAAGCGTCTGCGTGGTCTCGTTTCCTCGGCTCCTGCTTACTCACAGCCCTGCCTTTTCTTAGTTCGTCGCTTCTCTGACGCTCATCCTGTTGCCGACAATTCTGCGGACTTCCTCTCGTAATGCTCATGCTAGCAAATATCGGGTCTGGTGATCATCAGTTCACTTCCTCCACTGACACACTATGCAATTTGTTTTCCTTAATTGTTTTTCAGATAACTTGCATCCCGCCTTTGATGTCCTGCTCCCCGGCAACGCATGGTCAGCGGATAGCTGATCACGCTCCATCGTCAAACTCTGAACACGATCAGTCATGTCTTGTAAGTCTTGGTCGAGTCGGTCGTGATCTAGCCGAAGAGTCGACAGCTGGCTAGCCAGATCAGCAGAATCATGTGCCAAGGAATCGGCAACGATCCGACGGTCGGATAACTCAGCATTAAGTGCCCGATTGGTATCATAAAGAGAAACCAACTCGGGAATTGCACTTCGAAGTTCCGACCGTAGTCGGCAAGCTTCCACGGACCCCAACGTGAGTAGACCCGATCCATCTATTAGACGAGCGAGCTGTTCCAGGTAACGGAGGGGGCGATCTGAAGAAGGTCGAGCGGGAGGATTCCAAGGCGGGCGATACGGAGTCATGGTTGTCGTGGGACGGATGAGGCTGGTCGTGATCGGCGCCGAAGTCGCGATCGGGGCGGTCGCGGGATCAGTCGAACTGGAAACGGAAGGCGAGGCAGTGATCGGGCGGGCAGCCGAAGATGACGAAGAAGGAAGAGGAGATCGGCTCGAGTCAGCCATGGTGATCGTCAAAGAGGAAATTTGGAAGTGAATGAGTCGAACTGCAGTCGTTGCGCGGCTACAGTTAGTCTCAGGGGCGGCTGTGGTAAAGCGATCAGAAAATGTTGAGAACGAAGTGGACCACACATGGCCGTTGATTGGTGACGATGGAACACCCATCAACTTATGACGGTTGATGGGTGGGAAAGGCCGATCACAGTTACGATGAAAAGGTGGCGGACAACGGGTATTCACGATGTGAAGAAATCAGCCAAGCACTGTCATTACGCCCAGTCCCAGACACTGATGGAACGATGGAGATCACGATCAAGATCGTTATATCAATTACTAAGTGGAGTTTCCGTGGATGTAAAACGAGGTGAGCAACTGTTGACATGACGTGTCAGGGACAGCCGTCTAGCCGATCTATGAACGATATAGTGGTTGAAGTTGATCATGACACGAAGTTACGGCCTGATCGGCCGATTATGCCCGAGAACTGAAGGTTAGATGTGGAATGAAGTCGGGCATGTGGAGTGACAGGTTGTGTGAATGATGATCACTGATGGATTCGTCCAGGAAAGATGCGGAAAGTCCCGATCAGGCCCGATCGGATGAAGTCAGTGTGATATGGTTGCCCTGACGAGGTATGGAGGTCGGAAGTATGGCTTAGCAGATGAATTGAGTCGTGGTGATGGTGACCCAGAGCGTTGCCGAGGTGATCAAGGGCTGATCGCCCTGATCACCACCTGATCACTCGGCTGATCACTATACCGATCGTGATCAGGGCTGATCAGCCTCTGATCAGCGTCCAGATGCGAAGGCAAGTAAAGTTCTCGGTTAAGTCGGGCTGGATACGAAGTGGGCAGGTGTTAGAAGAGCAGATCTCGAGTGGTTTCAAGGTCGTTTATCGAAGATCGGGATGGGTTGAAGATCTTTCTAGGAGTCGGGTCGTGATCAGGGCAGAAGTGGTACAGATCAGCTTGAAGGTGCAGCCAGGGTGGGCAAGGTGGTGCTACGCAACCGTGCGACGAAGTAAATAGGTTCGAAGTATAAGTCAGGCATGAGTTGGTGTACGGTACACAGGTATAGGACATTGCATATATAATAACAGGTTTTGATTTTCCCCCTAAAGCAAAGAGTCGCTCCGCCACGTGTGCGGTCATTGGGAGCACAGGGTTGATTAGTCCCCTCTTGCTCAACTAATTCCCGGTTAAGACGCGCTTAGACGCATTTTGGCTTACCGGAAGACCCCCGACGGGTTTGTTTTAGGTGATCGAACCTCACCCTCAACGCACACGTGTTTGGAACACGTCAATAATATTGGAAAAGGTTTTGTGGAGATAACGTTTGTGGATTACTGTGGAAGATCGTGGTTTGATCGCGTTTTCTTGGTTTCGTATTATCTCTCTCTCATTGGCTGGCCTGATCAGACGAACTTTCCTGATCAGTGCCTAGATACTGATTAAGTATCGACCCCAACCCGTTCTCCGGTGAAGATTTCCACCCGAGGACACCCCCCGTCTCGAGAAGGTCATCCCCTCCGACCTGATCAAGATCATCGTTTTCGTCACCGAGTCCACCTAAGTGAGTGTAACCACCCCCGATCAACGGGTACACAAGGTGAGATGAAGATAAACATAGATCCTGACGCGCATGAAGACCGGCCAGATGACCGGGAGGATCAGATCAGTCACCACAATGGTGATTCATCTGATTCTGATGCTGATCAGGATCGACGGAGTACCCCCTCCGATAGTTGGTCGTCCGGGCCAGTGGGTATCCGGATTCCGCCCAAGACTTCGGACATGGATTTGGAAATCGGCTCCACCACACAGAGAAGACGTTGTCGTCAAAACGGTTGTTCAGTACGGTATTCAGCCCCTAATGGCGTCCTTGTACTTGAGAATGAACTCCGTCATGTCGTCAACTTCCTGGTAACGATCATTGTAGAGGTAGTTCATGATACCGTAGGGATCGCCGTATTCTTATAACGGTCGCATATCGCTTGGTAGATGTCGTAGGCCTTGTCAAAGCCCTTGATGATCCGAATGTGTTTGTCCTCAAGTGTTTTCACCAAAAACGATTTGACTTGGGCATTCAGGCGACACGTCTGTGCAGCAGCGAGAAGAACCTTTGTTTTCATTTCGGCCTTGGCCATGGTATGGCCTTCGCCTTTGCCACATTTGCTTTCGCCTTGGCGATCTTCCTGGCTTTCGGAGTTCCAAAAGCCTCGACTCGAGCAGAATCTGGTAGCACAGATTGCAGGTACTGGTACGTCGACATTTCCAGCTCGGACTGTCGGATCCTCGATCGTAAGTTGGCGGACGTCGGTTGATGCCATAAAATTTTCTTCTGCGTCATCGAGTTCTTTTTCTGGTTCAAAATTTTCGTCCCACGGTTCATTTTCTTCATCACAGCTGAATCCGAATCTGGATAGTCGTAGGTGACCGAAACCATGTCTTCGTCATAGTCGTCAACGACTGGGTTGAACTCGTAGTCGGGGTCTTCGATGAGACGGAGAAGTTTTTTCCGTCGAGGTATGCTTGGATACGGGCCGTCCGGACATCAAAATGTCGGAGCCGGTCAGGCGAGGAAAATCGAATGAAGTGAAGCTTGGGCTCATAACCTGTTGAAGTGATAGCACGATGCGAAAAAAGGTAGATAAAGAACTTGCTGAGAAGCAAGCAAAAGGAAGTATATTTTAATTTTATCAGATACACTAAGCGTTATGTCTGTAGAGTCATCCAAGTAGAGTTCCTATCAGGATTAGAAAGATCAAATCGATCAGCAGAGCTAGAACAACATAATAGGGATGAGGCTTCCCCATATACGGGCCGTATTTTATTGCCTACGATACCCTATAATGTAACTCGTCAACCCACACAGAATGCTGCATCTACACCAGTTGTTGAATCACTACACTGATGGTCCTTGGCTGATGCTTTGCACCGAAAAAACGAGCTTTTATATAGCTTTATTACACAGCCATCTGAACGAGGCACCATACGCGTTTGATGACATAGATCAACTCAAATTTGTTGTCCTTGAAAAGTCCGCTCCCCTTTTAAATAGTTCTTAGATATTGCAAAAGGAATATCGTCGGGTCAATCTCATATACACTCTTCTAGGTATTCGCAATATTGCCGAGCCGCGTATATTCCGCGAAGCTATGACATCTTTTCATGATGAAAATAGGTTCAATGCTGCTCAATCCGAGATTAAGTCTCAAGATAATAACGGCACAGGGGCACTTGTCCCTCGACCATCTAGAAGGAAAGTACTTCGAAACCGATGGGTCAGGGTTGTCAAATACAACGGCAACGGCGAATTAGACCGATTTAAAGCTCGATTAGTAATAAAAGATTTCTCCAACTGTTCGGTATTGACTACATAGAAATATTTGCCCCTGTGCTACGAATGGAAGTCCTTCGTCTTCTTCTTACTATTGCAGCAATTCTTAATTAGGAAATCCATCAAATGAATATGAAGCGTGCTTTTCTCAATGGTTTTCTGGCTGAAGAAACTTTTATGGATCAACCTGAAGGTATAATCCCGGGAAGAGCGTATTTGATGTGCAAGCTCAAGAAGAGCTTGTATGGACCGAAACAGGCACCTCGTGTGTGGTATCAAACCCTCGCAAAATTCCTGGAGAGCATCAAATTCCGACGTCTCATCAAAGATCGATGTGTCTTTGTCGGATCACTCCATAATCAGACATGCTATATTGCAGTCTATGTTGATGATCTTTTGATCATCGCTCCAACTCCTGCCCTCGTCAATGAAAATAAATCTGCCCTGAAGCAGAAGTTAAATATGAAAGATTTAAGGGAGGTCAAGAACTTAACTTGGGTGGACCATAGAGTGGGACCGAAAAAACCGAACGATTTTCATCCACCAAGAGATTACGCAACTAAGGTCCTGGATCGCTTTAAAGATTTTGTGACGTATCCCGTCACTACACCAGTTGACCGCAGCATAAAACTGTCTAGTCCCATGAGCAAGCTAAAAGAAATATGGTGAAGGGCATTCCATATCGCGAGGCAGTCGGCAGCCTCATGTATCTTATGATAGGCACTTGCTCTGACCTTGCATACTCTGTGAGAGAAGTAAGTCAAGTCAATACCTCTCCAATCCTGGGGAAGAACACTGGAAAGCAGCCGTTCGAGATTTCAGATACCTGCATAGCACAACAAGCCACGGACAAACTCTGGGTGGAACCATCCAGCAGACTACCCGTCAAATCACGGACAGTATTACTGCTTTTTCAGACTCTGAATATGCGAGCTGCTCTGATACCCGACGATCTATAGGTGATTTTGTGACAATGATCGGAAAATCCCGATATCGTGGCTTTCACGAAAACATCATCTATCCAAAACGGAAGCTGAGTACATTGCACTCTATCACTGCATGTAGGAAGTAATATTTCTGATTACCCTGCTAAGTGAACTTGGATTTTAATCTATAAAATCAACAATAATTCAGGAAGACAACCAAAAGTGCATTTTAATCCTGATTTGTAATATCTAAGCATATCGATATACGCTATCACTTTGTGCAAGAAAAAGTAGAACAACAACAGTTTACTATCAGGTATTGCAATACAAAGGATATGGTAGCTGACATTTTTACCAAGGCATCTCCAAAGCTTCAATTCCTTTATTTACAGTGGTCGACAGCATCGAGGACATTTTTCTACCCCCCATTTTTTATTGCGCCATAATGTAGATCAGAGTGCGTAGAGCTTATAAAAGGGTCTCCGACTGCTTGGCACTCTCTGGTTGAATCAGAAACGCTGACCAAAAAATCCCTTTTTTATTCTCTGACTACCCACTATTAGGGGATAGCCGTTGAAACGAAACTCCCATAATAGCCAATCCGGTGACTGTGTTTAGGTAAATTCGACCAATCATATGCTTCAAATTATAGTGCCTACAGAAGCAATACCCGTTTTTAGCAGCGGTGAACCCTATTTTACTGGCCACTCAACATATATTATAAATATAATGTATTACAGTATATATTTTCTTGTAGCTCAAATTGTGAGTTTTGAAAGCGTTCAGGTTAGGGGGCTTCAGTAATTATAAGGTTCTGCAGCGAGTTTCTAGCGCATTGGTCCTAAAATCGACATATATGGAGTGATTTGAACTCGACAGGTATCCTGAAAATTTTAAGTGAAACAAAAAATAGCAAAAACGTTATAAAGAATAATGTCCTCGATGCTGTCGACCACTGTTAAAAATAAATTTGGTGTGATAACTCGGGGCAAAATGTCTAAGCAATCTTTTAAACGAGAAAGACAATTTTCCTAAGGTTTTCCTACGCAAATTATGTGAGGTTTTCCTTGATTTACCAAATTGGACATGCTTAAACAAAGAAAAGGAGTGGACTATATTTTGGTTAATTCTAATAATATAGAGTAAAACGTTGATTTGTAATATTTCCTAAACGAAGCTTTTTACACAAGACAAAACTTAAAAACGCAAAACGCAATTTATTATACTTGTAATGGACACATACGAACAGTTGTCAATTTTAAATTAAACATCCGAATTTTAATATCCTTATTGGCTAAAAATTTAACAACGGCTTCAACGAAGAAATATTACTTTGTAGCAAAAGTGCGTAGTGTCAAAATCAATAATTTTATTACTTCTAAGTATGTAAAAGATGAAGTAACAACTACACCAATTTTAGGCTTCACGGCAACCTTCTAGGATCCCTTGGACCTACTCCAACTTTTCTAAGGGTAGTATATGTTTGTCCAATCAGGTTTAAATCAGTCAGATGATTTGTTTTGAGAAATGCACTGATCCGACTGTTGGAGTAAATGGCTTGTATCACCTATTATAAGAAGTACCTCTCTTATCTAATAAAGAAGCATTACCCTTGATACTCTTTGACGAATAAAAACACACAAGGGGATTAGTGGCATTGAATCGGCTACACTTGCACATATATGTGCATAGAGATATAAAGTGTTAATGTTTCTACTGAGGTATAGGAATTCTACTTGAATGTTTCTACAGTAAATAATCTTTCAGCTTTAAAGTGGACACCTTCACAATTGATATTTTACAAAAAAAGATACGCAAAGAAGAAACTAAACGATCGTGTGGCATATGAAGCGAAGGAGATAGCACTGTGCTGTTGCGTGGGCGGCACAATGGCCGAGGATGTCAGCAACTACCTCAATACAAAAATGAAGATGCTCATATCACCCATGTGTGTTTATCATTCTTTACATCATCAAAACCTCAGCTAGTGAGGATAACGTTATGTGTACTCTTGTCTTAGTTGTGGTGACTGTATTAAGCGCGAGATCCAATACCAGCACACAATTGCAGCTACAGGGCAAAACCATTGAAGAGCCAAAACTTATCAACAAGATATCAATACACAAGAAAGTGATGAAAGAAGGCTAAACGGAGCTTAATTTTATGCGCGATATCTAGAGCTTGCAGACTTCAGAATTGGGTAAACAAAGAGGGTCGACGCCGTTAAACTGAAGAACACGGAAATTATGCAAGTAGCAGCCTCATACCCTCAACTATGTGATTGTTTGGCTTTTTTATAATGAGCGGCAAAGGGTTCCATGTATGGGTAAAAACAAGAATAAAAACCAGTTTGGGGTGGGATGTATAGTGACTCCCTTTAGTGACACATCCAACTCTTCAACTTGTGTATCGGCTCGCTTGAAATGTGAGCGGACCCCTCCCCCACTTAGATTTGGCGTACTGTCTAGTAAAACTGGGGGGCGTGGATGTCTCATGGTATTCCCGTAGAGCGGTGTATGCTGTGTTGATGCATGGACTAAATTATTGATTTCAACTCAGTGAGTGACAGAAAGTCACTCCGCTGTTCAAAGGCATGCGCGCATGAACGCAGCATGAACCTAGAACGCGCTTAGCACGTTCCCTTTGACCATCCGTTTCCGGATGGTCCGCGGTAGGCATTTTCAACTGCGTGCCTAATATGTAATGAGAGCGTTCCTTGCCAGAAACGACCTGTGAATCTTGGATCTCTATCTGATACTATGTTTATAGTAATTCGTGTATACGACACACCGTTTCGACGAATATCGCGTTGTTAGCACGGGAGTGACATTCGCTGATACTGCGGCAAGGTGTACCATCTTGCTCAAACTTGTCACTATCCAGGCTTGTCTTAGTCTAGCCTTCTTCCTTAGGAATTGCTGGTGTAGGTATTGGGTTGAAGCTAAGGGGCGGCAAGGAAGGTCGGCTTAAGTCTGCGTGGGAGGGCACGTCAGAACCGAAGCCAGCGGGCGGAGAGTCTGAAGATATGGTGTAGTCGCTCTCGGAAATTCATTCCGAGATGCAAACACCCACGGGGAGCCCAGATGACTGACTATCGGAGAGGGTACTCCGTCCATCCAGGACTTGGTCCGAACCAGCATCAAGCTGGCTGGACCGGTCACTTCCATCACCTTAGTTGTGACGACTAGGATGATCCATCTCTTCAAATTTCACCTTGTGTACTCGTCAGCACCGGCGGTTACGCTCTTTTGGTGGATTCTAGGGCGAAAATTTAGAACCGGTTAGGGCAGGTGAACGAGGGTTAGGGCTAGGGTTGCTCCTGGGCGGAAATCTTCACTGGAGAGTGGACTGGCGTTTACTTGGATTTAGTATACCACAAAAACATATTTTTTTTATTTCTCAAACTGCTTTAATTTTTTTTTAAATTTACTTTTTCAAGATCAAAGGCGCTCCTGTTCTGCGTCCGGGTGCTTGTCTGACGCCTCCGAACCTCTACGTATGCCCCTCACAGTCATCATCCCGACGTTCATCAACGGCTGACCCGGGCCAATTCAGTTGAGCCTTTACACCAATCAGGTAGGTGGATTTATCCCTCATCAGTCAGTTGACCAATACTTCACCACAAAGATAGATCACTTGATTTGGAGTCGGCGAAGATTATTCTGACTGCCGGAACTGAACTTGATATGGCAAATAGCCGCAAGGGATCGGGACAGGTCTGCATACATCTGATGTTGAGGAAGTTTTCGCCGTCGTCTTCTACATAGTCTAAGTCAGCGTCTAGCGCGGCCGGCAGGTCAGCATCGGAGGTGGTCGATAGGTCAGCAATCTGGATTGGCCGGCGTGTCAGCACCACGAACAACGGGCGTTTTGATGTCTTCCCAAAGAGAAACCGTCAATCCGAATAATAACCCGCAGTCTCATACTGAAGGCCGCGGCGGATTGGGATCCTTCGACGCATCCCACACTCTGGGCCTGGCTGGGTGAAGCCGGCAGAACAGGCTTCCACGTGTCCGCCATGCCCAGAAGTTCCAGGATAGGCGCACAGGATTCCTGGTACCGGCGCGATGCGGACCTCGTTTTTTTCTAGCTGGTTCTGCAAAGCTTGCATTTTCGATCTCCACCTTTTCTCTTGATCTCGAAGGCCAGCACTCGAGTAGTTAGCCCGATCCAAGCCACTGCAGGTGTCGTCAAGCTGTGACCGGATCTGGCTAAGCTTGACCCGCAGCTGGTGCTGCCCGGGAGTCGTCTCTCGAACTCGCTGCCGGATGGAATCTATTTGGATTAGAGCATGTGAGAAAAATTTCTCCAGTTTGTCCCGGTCAGCCCGCGCCTATTCCAGCTCTTGGTAGATCCGATGGTATCTACCGCAAAGATGAGCCATCACCCGAGATCTATGCGAAGATATCGTTTACAAGTATAATAGTTGTTTTCCTAGGGGATACACTTGGATTGTGAGCGATCGGGTAGTTAGAGTAAAGAAGCCGTGGTACTTATACTGGAGTTTGGAGCGACGAACAAGTTTTTGGTAGCAACCCTAAGCATTTAGAAGTGGTCAATTTCACGTGTTAAGTTCGTGACTCGAGTTTCGAGGCGTGTAAGCTAAGGCTGGAGATATGGAGAAGAAAGAGAACCTCTGGATATGACCTCGTCCGCTCGGCGAATGACCAGGTCGACAGTCTGGAACATTTCAACCTGGATCTGTTCTAGGACAGCAACTTGAGAGGTCTGGGTGCCCTCCGGCCTTTCAGGTCGGCATGCTCGGGTTGACTAGACTGTGGTCAGCCTGGTAAAGTTTAGCGATCACTCGATCAACCACCGCATGAAGCCGTCTCACTTCGCTCTGGGTCTTCTGGTAATTTTTATGGCTTGCTGCCAAAATGGTGGCTGATCTATCAGTTTGCGAGGGATCGAACATTCACACGCAGAATGTGGCATTCGGTCTAAGTAAGCGAAAGTTCCGACCACATGGCGAAATCGGACTGCACTAGACGAGATGCACTTGTTTGAAAAGCTGAAGGACCTGGCCAACGCCAGCTGGGCATTACACCAGGCTGGGAACCTCGGGCAGAGAAATGAGGAAGCAAAGGTTGTGACCCATGTCATTAGTGGCTGCCCTTTGGACGAAGGTGGATCGTCATCGACCGGGACAACCCGGCAAGCAATGTCTGGACAGATGAGCAAGACTGAAGTCATAGCGCATCGAGAAAGTCAGCAAAAAGCCAGTTTGATCCCTGCGGCTGACCGCTGGTGAGCCTGACCAGCTCAGGAAAACACTGGAGGTGAAGACATACCGAAGCGTGGCATATTTGTTGAAGAAACGTGTCGGTGAAAACATTAGTGATATTGTGCTCCATCCGTTGTGTGGCTGCAACAAGACCCAGGTGGTGAAGCGATTTATTCCAGGATAAATCACATGCCGGATTTGGGGCACACCCGACTATGATGATCCCTGATCGGCCTAAATTATCATCCGGGGCCCCCACCCTAATTCGACCTGGGGGGTCAAGATGGTGACAGCGGCTGATATGTGGAAGGGGAAGCCGAAAGATTCAAGCCTTTGAGGAAGGATGTTGGAAGTAGGCAGGGCATGTTTGTCCCGTAGGAAAGTGGACTTCATTCGGCTGTACCAAGCTCTCGCCTGGTCGTCATCCATATCCTTACCAGTGATATCGTTTAATCCGGAGATCGCTGGCATTCGGACTTGGGTGACCATTCCAGTGTCAAGACCAAAAGCTTGGGCTTAGACCATATTCGCTCTACGAGACATTTCCAGGTCAAGGTCGTTTGGATCAAAATTCTAACTCATTCTTCCGACCGATTCCATGTCGACATCACCAATCGAGGGTGACTTATCGGGTCGCCCCTGGTAATTATTCTGACAAGCTCGCCAATTCGGTCGACTGTTCCGGCCGCATTTTCATCCAATCAGACCGATTCCATATCACCACCTGGAGGTGCTGGCGCCAGATCGGCTGCTGACCGGTCATAATTTGGTTGTTGCTGCCATCATCGTCCCAAAAATCTGGTATATGTTGCTGTCACGTACGTTGTTCCTGCACAAAACGTTCCATCATGGACGCAAACATATTCCGCATCTGATCGGGGACTTCGGGCATGCCTGCGAAAGCATTCCTGGAGGCTTGATTACCCTCCACAGCATCCTGAGCGACCATATAGCTATCTTCGGACCCAACTCTACGGAATTCTGGTTTACTTTACGAATCTGTACTTTCTACCTTATGGTCGATCATTCCGGCTTCTTTCGGGCATGGGTTATTCCGACAAACGAATAAGTATAATCTGTTACAGACGGTGACCCGTAAACCGAATCGTCGTCCTGTGCGACGTTGGCCATATAATGTTCGATCGGTTGCGATTGGAGTGCAGTATCGACGAGCGTTAGTGGGTCAGGTAGACACACTAGTCATGGATCGTTACTATGACCTCCTTGATCACTTCGTTATCAAAATCAAAACGCTTAAGTAGATCACAGGAACCGGGAGTAATGCCGACCTCCTTGATCGGCCGAACAAGTTTCTGATCAGGTCGAACTGGGTATCATAGGTGATCAGTTTGTTTGATCGACCTTCAAATTTCCGGAGAATCTTGAGGCGGATAAAATTCAAGTCCTGATTTGTCTTCAGGAAAACAAAATACTTAGCTCTCGCAAGTAAAATTCTCGTTCAAAATCCTTATTAGTGAACGTCCCAATATGTTCGGTACTGTTTTCTTCGTCGTCATCCAACATCTTTAGTTTGAATTTGATATATTTCTTAGGTGGATTGTATTGATTCGCCACCAGTTTTATGTAGGATCGAGGTTGGGACCTCGATCCATTCCTGGGTTATAGTTAGCTCTACCATAACCCGTGTCGACTCTGATCGGAGCCTTATGGGGAGTAATTTCATCTTGAATTTCGACCTGGCGCTCCGCCCGACCAGGTCAATCATCGCTTCCCGTTTATATGCGTATCGGAGGCGATACGCTTTTCTCGAATACACTCGAAAACGTTTCCTCCACTCTGATCGTTACATCGTTTTTACCATCAGAGGAATCACGGTGATATCCCTGGTTTTGATCCGGACACGCGCGCCATTGCTGTGGAGCTGGCTTCCAAATCCAGAAGGGAAGTTCTTGGAGGAACTTGGATTCCCACTTGCCCAGACGACCAATTATCGGAGGAAGTACTCCGTAAACCATGGCTAATTTCTTGATCGATCGGATCACCACTAAGGCGATCGGCTCCATTATCCCGGTCCTCCGACCGGTCATCACAAACGACCGGATCTACTTTTAAGTTCATCCCCCCATTGATTCACGGTGTTTACACTCACTAGGTGGACTCTAGATAAAAGTAACCTTCCCGATCAGGTCGAGGGGGGGGGTAAACTTTTTCGAGACGGGATGGAAATCTTCACCGGTGGACGGATTAGGGGTGTTACTTTATGAAAAATACCAAAAAGGACACGGTCGGGAATTTTGACCGACAGGACCAGCCAATAACGAGAGATTACCAATAACCAAATAAAGATACTAAATTCCACGAGATAATCACGATCTTCCACAATAAATCCATTTAGTTATCTCCACAAAAACTTTTCCAAGTACATGACGTGTTCCAAATATGTAGACGTGAGGGGTGAGGATAATATAGCCTAATATAATCTCGTCGGAGGACTTCCGGTAAGGCTAAGTGCGTCGGGCCGATTCTCGACCAGGAATAAGGTGAGCTACAGAGAACCTTGTTAACCCTGTGCACCCAATGACCGCCGATACATGGCGGGGTGACTCTTTGTTTAGAGGGTAAATTCAAGGCATTTTCTACCACTTCGAAAATTTAATGAAACGTTTATACCAAAAATTGAAAAAATGTGTAAAATATACCACTTGTGCCGATGGAAAACTTGGATTTTATATCACAAATTATTCAGGATTTAAAATGTTAGTTTCAAAGGAGTGATAGATCACAGCTAACATTTGCTTGAAATTTGCAGTCTGTCGTTCCAGAATTATCTCTATACCTGCCAGGAAAAAAAATACTTTCCTCTTTTAACAATTTTCAGCCCCTAAGTTTGGTATAAGCATTTTTGACGCCTTCCCTTTAATTTTGTTATTTTATACAATTATATTAGTCCTAACAACATACATTGCTGTTCCATCATCTAAGAATGAGATATCTTCTTGCGCGAGCTCATTTTATGTCACTTACTCCGACTCTTTTATACATTTGCACCAGAGCTTGTGTTTTTCTGCTGGCTAATGGTAGTTTTGGTACCGCAGAGGTTTTAGTATAACGCACCCATTCATGGGAATTTATAACAAGAATGCTTCTTATAGATTTTGGTTTCGTTTTACTTTTGTCGTTTACAAGCATGTTTATACAAGTTGAATGTCTAATCAATTATTAGAATAAATACAAGATGTAACAGGCTAGCTGTTACAGGCACACACTATTTAATTGCAAGTGAGGAAGCGTGCAATTGGTTAGAACTAAATGTAATTTGGTTCTCAATAGTTCAAGTTGGACTTTTTAATTCATTAAATAGTCCTAGTTATATAAATGAATAAATAACTACGACACGTGGCTAGAAGACGGTAAGTTTAAGAGTGAAGTTTATATATGAGTGGTTTAGAGAACTAGTATAATTAGATCTAGACTAATCATAGTAACATGTAATGTAAAACTGATCTAATAATACCCTTTTTATTATATCTCTTGTTAGATTCAATAATTATATCAGAATCTGTTTCCCAGGATGGATTATAAAACTTTATAATCCAATATTTGCATTTCAGACAGTAAGTCTGAAATTGAACTATGATATTTTAACTTAAATATCACTTATGTAATGGCTCCCCATTACATCAACCCCCACTCAAGGTGGTTGGCCAATAATATTATGCAATTTTGGTGAATCGAATGGTGGCACTTGTTGGTCATAACGATATTTTGTTATAACCATTAACGACCAAAAGAATCTAATGGTCGAGAAACGCGGCGGCGCTCTTGAGGGCGCTACCGGAACTGCTAACGCAGCCTCCACCTCTGCATCACGTGCAGAGGTGCCAACATCGCATGTCGACGCTACTAATGTAGCGTCGGAGAATAAGCCGTGAGACCCATTGTTTTTCGTAGTAGACGCTGCGGAAGCAGTGTCTAAAAGAGGGCGAGAAGATGTCGCTAGTGCGACATCTTTTGCGCTTTCACCTTCTGACGGGCGGGTGGCGAAGAAGTGTTCGTCTGTCTCCGGAGAGTCATCGGACGCCGAAGAAGAGGGTGAGGACGTCGCCGTCCTACGCAAGGAGTCTAGCGACCATAAGTTCGCTAGAATAGCATCACCTTTAAGCGATGGCAAGGTGGGTTCTGACCTGTCGATTACGACAGCAACAATTCCGTCATACGGTGCCAGAAGGAGCGTAGAGCTCCTCCTGGACCTCGTCACTCGCCTGGTCGTGACGTCGACTTTAGGATGACAGGTGACGCTCCACCTGCCAAGAAACAACGTGCAGAAGCGGCTTACGCTGCTTCTGATAAGTCTTGTCGTACGGAACCACAAGTTCCGTACAAAGTGGGGTTTTGGACCCCAGCATCGACGTTAGTGCCCGAAAGTGACGGGCATACCAAGCGCGATTGTCAATATCCGTTGTTTGACATCAACGCACTTGATGATTGCGAAGACCTTCGCAATCACAACTTTGATCGACGTACCGACGATAGACGTCGGTACTTTATCGACCTTTTCTATCAGGCTCGTTACTATACAAACCGGAAAGGGTCGCATAAGAACAGGGACGACAAGGACGCCCTGACTCAAAGTTGGAACGCCTTTGTGGAGAACTACAACAAAGGTCCCGACGATTACGTGAGCAAAGTTCATGTAAACCGCGAGCGCTTCTTAAAGCACCCACGCTCAGGAAAAATAGAGCTTATCCTTTTTACCTGCACTAAAGAAGTATCTTCTCACTTTGTTTGCCCTAGTTGTCTCAAGGGACCTCCTTGTCTGAGCGAAAAGGAGCTGCGAGGGTACCGAGGTTACTCAGTACCCGCTACGATTAAGGGCCAAATTGATACCCTTAATGTTTCAGCACTTGGTGCTTATACTTTCCACTCATCAACACCTAGTGTTGATGCTTCTTACGAGTTTGAGGAGAAGTATTCTACCCCAACCAGCGTACCAAGTATTCGGTACGCTGCCCCTTCTTATAGGGAACCGAGCGCTTCGATAGCAAGCGCTCGAGAATGTAGCGCTTGTTCCCCTGATTATCAATCAGGGGTGGCGGGGGTTGGTAATTCCCTCGCCGTCGTTGTTGCGGAGCATGGTTCACAGTTCCGCAAGCTCGAGAGGCACTGCTCCGAGCTGAGCGCCGATATGGGTCACTCTATGAGGAAATATCGCTCTCTTCGCGATGAGATTCGCGATATTCTGGGCTCTCACGTGGCCCTTCAGCAGAAGAATGATCCTCTGCTGGTCGAACTGGATTGACAAAAGGCGGAGATTGAGAATCTCCAGACTTCCCATAATCGGTATGAACCCGATTACAAGTCTCTTTGAAGAAGTCCGGCATTCGCCGCGGGGATGCGTCTCGTCCGAAGACGTAGACGATAGATACGACTTGAGCCTCCCAACGTAAAACGTTGGGTGAAGGCGCATGGCCGCGGGAATGTTTAATTTATAGGCGTTCCCCTTAGCGCTTTGGACCTTAAAGGGTCCAATGAATTTAGGGAGCACCTTCCGTGTAGGGAACTTGCTAATGCATGAGTAGGCAAATTAGTAGTTGATAGCAATACTAATTCACCTTTTTGAGAAGAATTTGTGTTTTTCCTTCCGTTTCTATCTGCATTCTGCTTCTGCTTATCAAAAGCAGAAGCAAGTGCATCTTTCAAATAACATATTACAGCTTGGTGCTGTAATACGAATTCATCTACTGCTTCATTAGCAGTAGATGGACTGTCTTCATTGTCTGCAGCCATTGCTACAGACACATATTTTTCATAGGCAGCTTCAGTATCAAATGAAGCTGCTTGGGTTTCTACTGTATCAACAGCAGAAGACTCGTAATCTCTTCGCAAGTTGCGGTTGCAACTTGCGGATCAACTCGTTCAAAATTTGAGCGGGACCCTCCCCCACTTAGATTTTCCGTACCGCCTAGTAAAGCTGGGGTTCGTGGATGCCTCAAGGCATTCACCTAGAACGGTGTATGCTTCGTGGAAGCAGGCACCGAGTTATTTATTGCAAACTCGGTGACTGGCAGAAAGTCACTCCACTGCTCTAAGGCATGCACGTATGAACGCAGCATGTCTCCGAGAACGCGGTTAGCGCGTTCAGTTTGCCCATCCGTTTCCGAATGGCCCGCAGTTGACATCTTCAACTGCGGTCCTAACATTGAGTGCGTTATTTGCCAGAAACGTCCTGTGAATCTCGGATCTCTATCCAAGACTATGTTTTCCGGCATTCCGTGTAAACGGAATACCGTGGCAACGAATATCCACTCTGTTATCGCGGTAGTGACATTCGCTGACACTACAGCAAGATGGACCATCTTGCTGAAGCGGTTCACAAAGACCACTATTCTAGCCTTCCGACTATGATCGGGCGGAAGACCGAATATAAAGTCCATGAAAATGGACTAACAACACTCGGTCGGAAGCGGCAGAGATTGGAGTGAAGCCTGCGCAGAGTGCGCAGGCTTGACGCGCTGGAAAATTTCGCAAGGCGTACGTACTTGCGTACCCATTTATACTGGTTACGCCAGTAGAAATCTCGTGCGAGAGACGCATACGACTTCTCTAGACCTTGACGCCCCGAAATCAGTGCATCATGATACTCAAACACTATCTGGTGTTTACGACCATCGTCTTTATTTATTTATTTAAGTAATCAATCAGCAGACGAGTTTACTCGTCTGTTTCGTACGCTTGACATATCTGTCGTACGAGTGACGACGACCGAGCAGTGCAACGTATTGCGTTTGCACTGATTGCCTCCGTTACAGACGGTTTCGTCTCGTAATCGGGGCATCGTGATAGCGCATCCGCTATCACGTTCAACTTTTCGGGTTTGTTTTCTACCGTGAAGTTGTATTCGGCAAAGAATGAAGGCCAACGTGCCATTCTTTGAGAGATGTGTGGTGAATTCACGGCCGTGCGTAACGACGCATGGTCCGTCTAAACCACAAACGGTCTATCTCCTAAGAGATAGATCCGAAACTTTGCCAAGGCATATTTCGTGGCAAGGAGTTCCTTGTCATGCACTGGATAGTTGCGCTCGGCTGGGCGTAACTGACGAGATTGATAGAAGATTACGTGATCCCGATCATCTTGATCGCGCTGCATCAAGGCACAGCCGATGGCGAAATCGCTTGATTCGCAAACGACGTCAAACGGTCGCTCGTTATCGGCTATAGCCAAGACAGGTGCTTCAGTCGAGCTCCGCTTGACTGCATCAAATGTGCCTTGGCACTGGGTATCCCAGTGCCATTCGACATCTTGCTAAAGTAATTGAGAAAGAGGTCGAATAAGACCAGCATAATTGCACGAATACTTGTGCTTGTGCAAGTATGTCGCCAACCCAAGGAACTTTCGAAGTTCCTTGACATTGTTTGGCGTAGGCCATTCAACGATCACCCTGATCTTTTCCGGATCAGGGTGCGCTTCTTTAAATTTGCATAGAGCTTGTGCTTACGCATAAGCTCTAACACCTGACGTAGATGTTCTTTGTGAACATCTACATCAGTTTTATCATGTTCAGCCCTTGCTGTGGATGAACACGTCGTCGAAGTAGATCGGTGCCAATTTTCGCACCGGGCGCAATAGATGCGTGACGCATCTATTGAAGGTGGCAGGGGCATTTTGAAGCCCCTGTGGCATTACAAGCCACTCCCGAAGCATACCGCTTGGAGTGCTTACTGATCCAGTCTCTGTCTGCGTCAAGACGTTGATCGTCTCGACGGACACAGCTGCGAGATCAGACGCACTCGTCTGATCTGTTGCCTGATCTGTTGCACGGTGATCAGCACTCGTGCACAATGCATCCTCCTCATGGTGACCACTGTCTACCATGGTGCTTATGCACTCACGACTGCTCTCGGTTGTGAGTTCTTCATTACCGACACGGAAGTCATATGCTTACGTAACGGTTTCATTATTTTCACGGTGGGTATTTCCCACCGTGTGAGAATTCTCTATACCACGACCGTCATCGGTCGTAGTAGTAACTTCAACAGGGGGGTGTTTTTCACCCGTGTTGCTCAAATTATTGACACGCAACGACTCGTTCGTTGCGTGTGTATGTCCCTCTGGACTCTTATCAGTGGCTGTACTATCCGCTGACCTAGTCGGATCAGACCTGGTAGTGCCATCGCTACCCACCAGCCTGTCTGACTCTGCGGTTGTATCATTAGACACACCCGGGTTACTCACAGGGTGATCAGATCCTGTGGGACCGCCGCAGTCGATCGACAGGTTAACCCAGTCGATCGTTGGTTGATGCTTGGCCATCCAAGGGATGCCCAAGATCACATCGAACCTGTCGTCAAGATCGAGGACGATGTATTCGTCAAGATCGAGGACAATGAATTCGTCCTCGAACGACAGTTCGTCTAACTCGAAGCGTGTGCGAATCACACGCTTTGGTATAGTCACCGTTGCACCTGTTGCTAACCGGACTGACAACATTCTTCGTGGAGATTCAATCTCCACGATGTTCAACGACGTTAGAGCCCCAGTTCTAACGAAATTGTTTGACGCTCCTGTGACAAACAGAGCGCGCCTGGGGACATCGTTTCCATGCGGCTTAACTTCCAGGGTGGTGAGAGGTTTCTCTTCACCCTGCACCTTTTGACAGGACATAGTCCCGTATGCCCGATATCGGCACGTGAAATAACCCGTCCAGTAAGGCGCCCCGCCCTTACTGGTTGCTGGCGTTTTTTGCATCAACGGAGGGTTGCTCCTGTTGATGTCACCCACCAGCGGACTGTCCAGCCCGCTGACTGCGTGGTGCCGGTCGAGGTGCCATGCATTCATGGGCGTAATGGCCCATCTTCGCGCATCTGTTGCAGCGAAGGAACTTCTTGTTCTTCGGTTGCCTCGGTGTCGAGGCAATTGCAATCGATAAGTCCATGGGTTCTGGACCTCCCCCGCCCGCGCCCTGGCGCGGGTGTTGGTGTATCGGGACGAAGTGTGAACTTCGTCTCGATGAGAAATTTGTTACTATAACATGCTGCATTGGCGGCATGTTAAAGTCGAAAGGCGCTTGCGCTTTTCGACTAACCCCAGCATGCGCTGCTGATGAACGCATGCTGAATTCCTCTCGGATGCTTTGGTCAATAGCATCCCTCAGAGTCTTTGAGGGAACCCGATAAAGAACCGTCTCTAAGGCCTCCTCCGGGGTTTTACCACGGAGGAGAGAGATGATCTCGGGCCCTATGGTCCGGATCATCTCAAGAACAGTGGTCACAGCACTCTGTGACCAGTTAGGGAAGTTTTCCCTAACTAAATATTGCGCGAGCTGACGCTCACGCTCACGATCGCTGGCTGTTACCATGACAGCCAGCGGCCCTTAAACCTTCGTTCCGCTAATTAACTAGCGGAACGCGTGAACAGTGGTCGTTAAGACGGACCACTGAGTGCTACCAGGTGTAACAGGGTAACTGTTAAACGGCTTACACTGTGAATTGCAGTGAGGAAGCGTGCAATTGAGTAGGACCAAATGTAAATTTGGTCCTCCTTAGTTTACCTTAGCTAAACTATAAGTAAAGACTAATTAATTTAGGGACCCACTAGGTGCACACACACCCCTTTGATACGTGCACAACCCCCGGACCCAAAATATACAAAAAGGTAATAATTTTGGTACCTTGCCCTCAATCAAACCACATATCCCACACCACCACCCCACCCAACTATAGCCATGCTATCAATTGACCGTTATTCTTCGTTGGCTGAAGCCAAAGATGCAATCAAAACATTTTTCCAATTGAATGGGTTTACTGTGGCGCGTCTCCGTTCCAAGAAAAGTGAAGTAGGTTTAACAAGAAAAGTATGTCTTGGTTGTGCGCATGGTGGAAAGTATCGTAATTGGAGAGATTATTTGACTGAAGAAACCCGGAAAAGGAAAACGTCTACTCGGCGAACTGATTGTCCATGGCAAGCAACGATTCACCGATTAACCTCTAGAGGTCGCACAATAGTGCCAATCTGCACCCCCAGGTCGTTCTTCAAATTGTTGGAAATTAGAATGACACATTCTGCCGACATCTTCTTGACATCCGAAAAACGAATCAACCGCCGTCTTCCCTAATACATTGGCCACTTCCGTGATAACATCCCGCAGTGACGTCGACGTGTCTATCACTGTGGCCAATTGCTTCAAAACTGCATTCAGCAATTGAAGGATGAGTAGGCGCATTTCTTCCGTAGGCTCCGAGTACGGCAGCTTGCCCAGTCGAGCATTGGCAAGAGCTACCAGCTCCTTCAGTGTCTCTGGGGAGAGATCTAACGCATCACATTCACACAAAAACAACATCGAAGTGAGCGCTTTCTCGCGGCACTTTTCTACTGTGTAGCTCTTGGCGCATTGCAGCAGTGGATTCAGCAAATTAGAAGCGCACAGTGAACGCAGCACGGCGTTAGACGCACGCGATGCCTCACTTTGGAGAGTGCGATGCAACTTTTCTGCAGCTCGACGGCGTAAATTTCGGTCTGGATCCGCAAGACAGTTAACGTCACGTTGTATCTTCATGGACAGCATGTTGTAGGAGACAGCATCCCCAGCAGATAGAGTCATTGTGTCGAAAATAACTCGCATTTGACTGCCAAGATTGTGCAACATAAAGTACTTTCAGCAACATAACAATTGAATTTGCTCTACAAGTGTGTTTCGACCTCTATCCGATACATGCTGGCAATCAAACTATTTCTTTTTGCTCTGCGTCATCTTGCGACCACTGGTAGTCAGCTCGCGTTTCCACATGCCAATCTTAGACGGGGAGACATCAATCATTTCGTCCTCGCTAATGTACGTAACCACATCTTCGAGAGACATTATTTTTTCGTCACTGCCAGCCGCACGCATGTTGGTGAGCTTCTTCTCCCTGGTGGGGTTAATTTCAATATCCGTGGGACGGTTATGCTCGCCCACGATCATTCCCTCGTACACCTCATCACCAGGTTTGACGAACATTTCGCCTCGGTCCTCCAATGAGTTAAGCGCGTAGGCCTGAGGATGGGCAGTGAACAAGTTAGAACGTCTGGTGACGAAGCGTACAACCCAACCTTGTCTTACCATACACGCGCCTCGAGTCGAAGAAATGAGCTTGTCTTTGGACGGAGGAGTTGCCGAGCCTTGAAAAGGAGAGTAACCGTGAAAGATCGAGTTTAAGATACCACTTCCACGGGTATCGGTCTTGATCTGTAATGAGATGAGAGATTTCCAGTCAGTGAGATTATTTTCCATCGACACTAACGATTCAACGTCATGTTTACCTCACTGCGGTAACCCATGAGACAGCGACAGGGTATCTTGAACTAAAGGCGCACTTTGTCGTGCATCTCCTTGAACTCAACGATTTCACCACCACGGGTAGACATTTTGTCGATCACTGTACTAGAGAAGTCAGAATCGACATCAATAGTTTCTTCTTCAATCGGTTCCATTTTTTGTTCGCCTCCCGACCCGTCTGGAATAGCACCTGAGGAGCCGAGACGGACATCTCAAAACCTTCACGACGCATTTCTTCAATCAGAATAGCAAGTTGAAGCCCACCACGGCCATGGACATCGAAAGCTTCTGATGAAGCACTAGGAGAAATGGAAATGGCAACATTGTTCTGGAGGCATCAAGCAATAAAGTTAAGCAATTCACGAAGACAAGGAGGGCATGCAATGACATACCTCGCACTCGCGCTCAAGACGCTTTTTTATGTGAGAAGAAGTGAGAAATTTGCCCTCTTTGCATGCGGTAGGCGCGTCGCTCACACTAAACGTCATCGAAATCGTAACTGGGGAGAAGGAATCGGTTCCGTCACACAGACATCAGCTATTGTGTCAGAGACGTATGCGTTCACACCAGTGATTGTAAAGATGTCGCGTATCGCATGGTCAAGCATTGCACAGATAAATATAGTGAATCAAGGTTCACAAGACTTTGGGTTGGACACATACCAGCAGTAGCCGATGTGATTTCGGACTTTGCAACGCCACGAGTAACAAACATCTTCGTTACTCGGCCAGTTTGAAGCTTTTTGCTGTCGCGATTCATTACTTGGATCGAGTCTTCAATCTATCGCCACACACACGAACAAGAACAAATGAAATTAATAGACGATAGCGTCACAAGTAGCACACAGAACCCACTTTGACAGTCCCGGCGTGGACACGGCCGGTCGCGAGCCGGCCGACGTACGGGTCATGGCCAATCATAGTGACAGCCATGGCAAACGGTTGATCGGCGTTGGCTTTTGATGCAGGCACATAGCCGTCAAGAAGCGGCAGCATACTGTCACGCGGCTCGTTCTCATTGTCCAAGTCACGCACAGCCCATCCCTTCTTAGCCGATGCGTACAATACCGTAAATTCCAGCTGATCATCGTCGGCATCTAGCGCCACGAACATTCGAAAAGTTCATTCTCTACTTATCCATTTAAACGGCTCGTGTCGCGGTCCACCTTGTTGACAACCACGAGCGGCTTTAGTCTACGATGCAATGCTTTCGTCAGCACAAACTTTGCTAGCGACATTGGTCCTTCCGTGGCGTCCACAACAAGTACGACTCCGTCCACCATAGTCAAGATGTGTTCCACCTCACCGCAAAAAAAAAATCAATGCTGGACCAAATGCCAGTCTTTAGGGCAAGGGTGTGCGAGTACAAAAATTTATGTCCTTTTCTTATAATTTTGGGTCCGGGGTGTGTGTGAGTACAAAAAATTATTACCTTTTTGTATATTTTGGGTCCGGGGGGTGTGCACCTAGTGGGTCCCTTAATTTATTAATTAATCTCTTAAGTGTATAAAAATTAAATATATATAACTTAATGCTACGTGTCGGGACGAAGGTAAGTTTAAGAGTGAATATATTATGAATGGTTTAGAGTTAATAACTATAATTAAATCTAAACTAATCATACAAACATGTAGTATAAAAAAAAAGCTGGTCTGAATGGTAATCTTCATCATTAGATTACCTTTTTGATTTCCGATAATTATATCAGAAGCTGTTCTAAATGGATTATAACAACTTTATAATCCAATTTTCACATTTCGAGACATTAAGTCTGATGGTGATTGAACTGTGCTATTTCATCTAGTAAATATCACATTATGTAATGGCACCCCATTACAGGAAGCGTGCAATTGGTTAGAACTAAATGTAATTTGGTTCTCAATAGTTCAAGTTGGACTTTTTAATTCATTAAATAGTCCTAGTTATATAAATGAATAAATAACTACGACACGTGGCTAGAAGACGGTAAGTTTAAGAGTGAAGTTTATATATGAGTGGTTTAGAGAACTAGTATAATTAGATCTAGACTAATCATAGTAACATGTAATGTAAAACGGATCTAATAATACCCTTATTATTATATCTCTTGTTAGATTCAATAATTATATCAGAATCTGTTTCCCAGGGTGGATTATAATAACTTATAATCCAATATTCGAATTTCAGACAGTAAGTCTGAAATTGAACTGTGATATTTCAACTTAAATATCACTTATGTAATGGCACCCCATTACACAAGACCTTTTGCAATTCTGAGTGAAAAGTCCCTAGTAATGTCGTATCATCGTAATTATATCTATTGTTACAGCAATTCCTAAGTATACGGCCTTGCAACGGAAGTTTGCCCAAATTGTTAGCAAAACCTCCAAAAGTAAAAACAACAGCGTTTTAATAAAAGAAATAATAAATAAATGAAACATTCGTACTTGCCATTATCCTAAACAAATTTAAGGCCACGAATCTAGACTTCAAGACTTTAAAACTATGACCCTACAAGACGTTGAAGACATAGTTGGATCGAACTTTTCCTCAAGCGATAAAGGGAAATTCTGCTAGTCGATCGTTAATACTAAACAGCACAGGCGCGATTGTATTTTTCTTAATTTAATATTTAATAGTATATGCTGTATTGCGTTTCAATGCTAAATGCATTCCAAGGAGCTGATAGCCAGGGATTAAGGTAATCAATAACGTCCGTATCTTCACGGGCTCGTTGGCATCTAGACAACCCAAAATATTAGTATCCAATCAGGTGCATGTGATCAGACTCACCGCCATTATATACATTTTTATTCGACATTGAGAGACATCGGCATTGCTTTACACGCGAAACACAATTTAGCGAAATAGCATATCCCGATTTCAAGACGAACATAATTTGAAAGTTGCATTTTTGCGAAACAAAATCCTTGGTACAAGTGGTATATTTTACACATTTTTTCAAGTTTTGGTAAAAAAAAATCTTACAAAGTGGTAAAAAATCCCGTTGAGTTTTGTTCCAATCTGATTTTTTAAATGACACTCCGCTAAGGCCTGAATGTTGGTTCGATAAAAGAGGAAAAAAAGTGCGATAGTTTGCGCGAGCGTCGCGTATTTTTGGTCGCTGCGACCACAAAGACTGCTCGCGCCATCGTTAACTGTGCCTACCCCCAGCTTGGCGCGTGCACATGCCCAAAACGACGTATCTGATATAAAAACCAATACTAAGTGTAACGTACACCAATGTGGCGAAGTGACCCAGAAATTAACGGACTAATGATAGTGGACGCCCCCACCTATTGGTGGAAATGTCGCCCTTAGCTGGATGCCCGGACCGGTCGACAAGGGACGCGATCTGAGGGCCGCC
>MIQA02004914.1:0-22753 GCA_001887855.2 Sclerospora graminicola | reverse complement strand
CCTAGTGGGCTAAAGATCTAAACCTGCCAAATTTGTTGAAGATGTTGTGTAGGGTGCATTGGGGGAAGGCATATCGCCCCCAATGCTGCTGAAGATGGAACAATGCGATGGTCTCCTAAGATTGGGGGAGTTCAAGGTCTACATTAAAGAAGAAGTTACTCCCCTAGAGGCTCCGCCGGGGGCGGATTACGGTACTGTGCCGGATTACAGTACTACTCACTGTAGTACCGGCCGCTATACCCCGGCTGGAGCCGGGTCGGATTATGGTGCAAGTCACCATAGTCCGAGGAAGCATCATGGTTTCGACCATGCTCCTAACAAACAAATGCATATTATGGATATAAAAGAAGAAAAAATTAAGAAAGAAGAAGGGGAAGTCGGATATGACCGGAGTGGGAAGCCGGCCGGATCGGGACCAAGTCGCGATCCGGCCCACCTACCCCTAAAGAGACCAGACTGGCAGGAATCGGATTATCCAGCCCGCAAAGATAGGCCGCGTTTCGAAGAAGAAGAAGAAAAGTTGGACGGCCTATCAACGGATACAGACCTGGAGCGTGCTTTCCATCTCCACGAGTTGGGGCAGTTCTTGCGGACGATCTTCCGCAGTTTAACCACTTAGTTATCTCCCCAAAAACATTTCCAATTCAATATTGTGTTCGAAACACGTAGACGTAAAAGGTGATAGTAGAATAATCCAGTACAATCCCGTCGGGTGACTTTCGGTGAGCCAAAATGCGCCTATGTGCGTCTTAATCGGGGATAAGCTGAGCTACACGGGGCCTTGTTAACCCTGTGCCACCAATGAACGCCTAGGCGGATTGAAAGGTACCGTCTCTCCGCCAACCCTCTCAGACGGCCACGTGTCCCTTATTAGAGGACTATTCGATCAACTCAAACAAACCGGCATTAACACCGGCGTGTTCGATCCGAACGAGCTTTTTGATCTGAAGGTGGACACGTTGAAGGAGGCATCCAGCGCACTGCACGACCGCTTGGTACCGCTAGTGGGCTGTTCGCCGTCGAAGAAGATGACAGCCACGACTGGAGTGGCGCCGTCCACGCCGCCGGCAGCAAGCAGACCGGCCGGAATACACTCGGGGTCTTCTCAGTACGAGTCTGCCCCTTCGGAAGCGGACTCATCCGACTCATCGGTGGGTATCACCCGTATGACGCTTGGCCCAAGGGGAGCAGCGCGTGTGGCGACGGCCATGAGGCTTGGAGGACGTGAGGATCCGGATACGCCCGAGCGGAAGAACGCCAGCCAGTACAGCGTACAGGCCTGGCGGACGGCGACGGCGGATCCAGAACCGAAGGAGGGAGACGAAGACGCGGATGGGCGGATAAAAAAGGAATGTCGATCTGGCAGCCCGGCAGCCCCCCAAGTCGCCCCTCAAGCCGACCCCCAGGAGAGCCTTCAAGTGCCGGATCACCTGCAAAAAACATGTTTTCGGCGATGATGGAACGATACATGGAAGAGCAACGTCGGCTGAGTGCCAGCCGCGGCAGTCCGAAGTCACCGGACCAGCCGGCTTGTCGTGGAACTCAGGCGTCCGAGCCAGTCCAGTACTATGCGAGGGAGCCGAGTGACGAAGACATGGATTCGGTGCAACCCAAGCAGAGTGAAACCCATGCCGCCCCGCCGAGCCGTCAGACAGGTCGCCGGACCGGACGTCGGCCAACGAATAGGAAGCTGTCTCTCAGCGACGTGGATATGGAATCCGTCAAGTCGACTACGATCCGGATGACCTGGACCTGGGGATGGCTTGCCGAGCCAACATAGCCTCGGCCCAAGCGTTTGATTCGGACTCAGGAGCGATTACAAGGGTGCGAATGTCTGCCACGTCCGGGCTAAAAGATTTCACTGGACGAGACACGGACGAGGACCAAGCCCGAGGATGGCTGAGCAAGACAAAGTCGGCATTTCTCAGAGACCGTACGTCGGACTATGAGAAGTTCCTGATCTTCGGAGATTTGATGAAAGGTCCGGCAAAAAAATTGGATCCAACAGCTCAGCCGGGAAGTCCGGGTTAATTGGAAGGGATTGGCGGAAGCGTTCGGGGAACAATATTGTGAATCTGGAACGTCGGCGGCGCGCAAATATTTTCACACCAAGAAGCGGGCGGACGAGACCCCTCTGGAATCTCCGTCGCCTAAATGTCGCTGGCATGAGGGCGAATATCCCGGTTAAAGAAGATCCAGCCGGTCGGAAGCCGCTCGTGAACATGTGGAACATTTTATCGGCACGTTGGACGATCGGGAGCTGGCGGACCAGCTGGCGTTACTGCGATTGAAGAACACCACGGAGATGGAATTAACGCTGCGCACCTACCCAAGAGCGAAGAAGCGAGGCCCCAAAGCGGCAGTTGGAACCGGCCGGTTCAAGTCCCGTTTTAACTCGGATCAAGGAAGCCGGCCGCCATCTACCAAGACAGCCCGAGCCGTCCGTATGGTCGCCCGAGAGTCGGATGCGACTAGCTCGGAATAGGAGTACCAGCGATCTGGGGGCGAGTCCGAGGAGGAGAAGTACCGGTACCTTTTCTCGGCAGAAGCCAGTCAGCCATCCAGGCTGCCAGCCGGGTCCAGTCAGCCGAAGGGTTTTCCGGCTCGAACTGACCAGGATTACCCCCGACGCAAATGTACCCACTGTGGGTCCATCAAGCATGACGACCGGAGCTGTTGGAAGCGGCTGACCTGCAAGAAGTGCAAAAGGAAAGGACATCCGGCGGAACACTGCTTGTTTACCTGCAAGACTTGCGGGGAAGTGCACGAGGCGGGACTGTGCCCTATTGAAGAATTCTACAACCAGATGAAGAAGTGGTACGTCCCGACCAAGCATGCTGGAATGTTGCCGCCCGGGGTGGAAAAGATGTTAAACTAGATCGCTCGCCAGGTTGGAATTCGGTTCGAGCCGAGCGGTCTAGTGTTAGTATCTATGCATCTGTCGGTAAGGAGGATAATCAAGAAGCAAAGCAAAGCGTAACCGACAATACATGTAAGTTTGACGATTACGTCATCCGGTTCCCGGGCCGCACGGCTGACCCTTTCCTGGTGAGCAGTATACGGACGGACGAATATTCTCGGTCCGAAGTGCGTATGGAATTGAATCTGTTACCCGGCGAGTCGCGAGGTTATTGGAAATATCATTCGCCGGATAAATGGTTCAAGCAGGCCAAGGCGGATGGCAAAATCAATAACCAGAAGGCTACCATGCTGTTTGACTCTGGCGCGGAAGTGTCTATCGTGGACACCACCTTTGCTCGTAAGGTGGGGTGTGAAATAGACGAGACGAAGCAGCAGGAGTGTATCGGCATTGAAGAAAGTTCATACATGACCCAAGGAAGGACAAGAGTTAAGATTACGTTGGCTGGTTCTTTGGTGTATTACTTTACCGCCTGGGTAGGCAAGCTGGCTGGGCAAGATGCAATTCTGGGTAATGGATTTTATGGTCCCGGCCGGTATACGGCTGGACTTATCGCATGGAACATTGACGTTGCCGGATGAAGTACAGATCCAGCTGGCCGGCCGGCGGCCCTTATATGGCGCCTACGTCCAGTTCCTCAAGCTAGGTCAGTTTGTAACGGTGCCAGTTGGGAAAGCGGTGGAAGTAATGGTACGACCACACGACAGGCGGAGTAAGTTATGGCTGACAAGGGGCGAGTGTTGGGTACCCTCGTTTGTTAAAGGGGATAGTCATCTCAACTCTATAAGTGGGACCAACATCTCGGAAAGGCCCCTCACCTTGCATGAAGACGTGATTATTGGAATGTGGCTGGCCGAGGACAAGGTGCCCAGCCGGCCTGGCTATGTCACTATTGGCTCAAGACGCTATATCGAGTGGCAAAACCTGGCCTTTCAGTCAACCACCGATCTGGTCAGCGAAGAGGAAGAATCGGAAGAGGACCAGACGCCGATGGTGGCCAAACCCGAGTACCGGACCCCTTCTAAAATATTGACGCGGACCCGGCCGTCGCCGAATCCGACCGAACGTATTGGCCGGGATTATGCCCAGATCGCTGAACTGGCTTTGCCCACCCAGAGAAAGACGGACGACCGACGGAATCAGGAGAAAGGACAAAGAAGAGTTACATGTGAGGACAACCCTGATGGCGGATGGTGTGATGACCGAGGTGAAGGCGCATCAACCCGGTCGGCCGAGCAGCATTCGGAAATAACCGAAGGCGGATCGACCCAGCCGGCCGCGATCAAAATTCGGAAATAGCCGAAGGCGGATCGACCCAGCCGGCCGATCAGGACCCCGAAGTTGTCGAGGCCGACCAAGTCATCATTCATGAAGGGGGCAAGTTATATGTTGAAGGCATGGAGGATCAGATGGCGGTGCCACCTGAGGTAACCACCTGCACCCCAGCGGTTACTACTCACGATCTGCAAGTGGGAGATCCGGATGTGAATACCCCGGAAGAGATCGGCAGATTAAAGGATATTATATGGAAAAGAAGACATCTGCTGATCGGACCAGGAAACGCACTTCCTCCGGCCGCCCACGGGGCGATATGTGACATTGATGTGGGAGACGCCAAGCCGGTTGCACAAAGTTGCCGAAGAACCGCCCCCCAGTATCGGGAAAAGCTGTCAGAGCTTATCAAAAGTTTGCTGGCCACCAAGATAATTCAGCCGTCCACCTCGCCATGGGCCTCGCCCATTGTAATTATTATTAAGGAGAATGTGGTGGATATGGTTGTGCATCTCTGACGGCGAATGGAATTGACGGCCGGCTGGGTAGATGGGCGGCTCTGCTGTCTCAGTGGTCCCTCGAAGTGATTAAGTGTACTAAGGGGGAAGAGGAGATACTGGGCACATTGGCTGCCAGCGTCACCCCCAGGGCAGAAGTGGAGGAAGCCCTGATAGCGATCGCACCTCGGAAGCAGCCTCGACAATCCATCGTATTACCGCCGCCAACAGTGGGACCCACGGAGGAACTAATGGTTTTGAGTTTTGACGGGTCGGCGAGTGTAAAGAAGGGAGTCGGGGCCTATAGTGCTATTGTGTGGAAGTTGCCCGAATGGAAAGTGGTCACGGCCGCCTCGGATTTCACGCCTGGCTTAACTGTGAACGAAGCGGAGTACAGAGGGCTTTTATTTTGCCTAGAACTGGCTGGCCGGACACAGGGGCAGATCATCATATGCGGAGATTCCAATCTGGTGATCCGGCAAATCACAGGGGAGATAGATTGTAAGGCGCCCCGGCTGAGACTGTTGAACGATCGGGTCATGTCCGCCCTGCGGAATTGGCCGGAACATGAACTGTTACATGTCAAACGAGAGTGGAACAACAGCGCAGATCATCTGGCCACCTTGGCCATGCGAGATCAGATAGGTCTCACCGTTTCGGACCCAGGATTGTTGGACGGATTGGCGGAGATGAACAAGCTATCGGAGATAATCAAACCGTCCGCTAGGTACGAAAACCATCCGCCCGGATCCAGCCGTCCCGTAGAAGAGGAATATGGCGACCAGGTCTGGGAACAGGACGTTCACACTCGATCGGACCAAGAATTGCCCTGTGGCAACAAAAGGTCCCTCTAGGCGGACCCCGAAGCAGGCTGGACGAGACTAACCACGGTTAGCGGTCAAAGTAAATGTTTGGTGGGGAGATAAAAGAAGCACGAATGGATATATTGAAAGAGAAATGAAGGAAATGAAAGAATTAAAATAAGCCCGATTGCTCATCCCTGTGGACGACTGTACTTGCCGTGGAGCCGAGTCACTCGAAGTCCAGGGTGGTCGGAGGGCCGTTTGCGGTACTGATTGCGCCAAGGATCTTGCTGGTCAATGGCCTCCAGAGATTCGGAAAGGGAGGTAGTCTGATCCCGCGCACCCAGGCCGGGGTACCAAGTCCCTCCTTCCGCTGCATTTCCGCACCTACGGTTCGGTAGATGGAGCATGAACGGGAAGAGAAACAGGTCCAAGTCACAGTTACCATCCCGGATACCCTCCATGATAAACGTACATAAACGGACCCACGCCTCGGAAGCTCACCCCCGACGATTCTTCCGGGCAGAGGAATACGTGCGGAGAGATTCGTCCACTCGCTTATCCTCTGCAGAAATGTACAGAAAGTGGGTAGACTCCCAGATGGCCCAAGCATGAGCCACAGCGAAATCCTGAAATCTCGCCTTGAATTCCGTAAACCATGGGCTGGACGGAAGTCCCATATCTGGCATCTTAGTGTTCAGGATTTTCCAAGGTTTGGTTTTCATGAGTGCGTCGATGGCGCCCGACCCCATCAGGTCGGGGCGCCCGGTCGCTAATGAAGGCGTCTTGCGGGATCGAGGGAACATCCAGAGAGGCGGACGGGATAGGGAGTGAGCGAGCTGAGAACTGGAGATATCATCGAGGCTTACATTTCTCAGCTGCTCGACCTGCCAAGGTAGGATGGCGGACCGATCCGCCCCGCTGAGGAAGCGCCCGTCCGGTAACCACAGAAGCGGAAGTTTAGGAAGAGAGGGCGCAGGAGGTAGAGTGCTCCTCCGGATCTTGGGCTTGGTCGCTGGCCGGCTGGGTCGACGTTTGGGGCGTGGCCCGGCTGGAGCTGATCGCCGGATTTTGGTCGGAGTTTTGAAGAGAGGTGCTCCTGGATCGCCCAGGTCGGGAGGAGTCAACCACTGATCAGGGATGTCCTCTTCGTTGTCTTCCACCTTCTCCTCGGCTATTCCGTTGGAACTCGAGGTACGAGCGACCTGAGCGGCCGGGGTGTCGACAGTGCCGGAAGGCAAGGAGAGATCAGACGGCTCATGCTCCCCTGAGCCAAAACCGGCTGGCGGCGGAGGTTGCAGATCGATAATCTGATCGGGTTCCATTTGATCCGTCTTTCGGCCACCGGAATTGGAGAGGCGACGACGGGTATCTGCGCGAGAGCGGGATAACGCGGCGAATATTTGCTGGTCGTCGTAATCCTTGTCTTCTTCGTCATCATCATAGATGCACGAAGGGAGGACTGCCCCGAGTCCGAGGAAGAATCAGACGGAGGGCTGATCCGGGTGCCGGATGGTGAAGCAGCTGCCGAGCCGGATGGCGAAGCAGCGGCCGGACTGGATTCCGAGTCCTCTTCGGAGCTAGAGGATGAACTAGAAGTGAGACCAGTTCTACCTGGTGAAAGAGGAGGAGATGCGGCAGCGGACCGCCTCGCTACAAACTGTCATCGCTGTCCGACCCAAGTTCTCCTTCGCTGTCTGATTTGCCCGGATGACATTGGCGCGGGGGAGAAGATTCGCTCTTCTTTCTCCGTTTGGGCGGGTCAGCGGCGGCCAAGGAAGGGCTAGAACTGGCCGGACGTTTTCCGCTTCTCGATCCCACCGAGGCGGACGAGGGGTTTGAACCGGCAAGGTGCGAATTAGGGCCGGCAGGAAGTTCCGCAGGTCCTGATTCCGCCGTAGCGGGCAACTGGGATGATTTCGGTGGAGAGGTTTTCCACTGATCCACCATCCCCAGGACAGACAAGATGGGCTCTCGTACATTCAAAGGAGCTTGCAAGACAGGAGCGGCCTGGCTTCGAGTCGTTTCGAGCTGGTCTTGTAGTTCACACAACAAGGACCTAAAACAATCCTCCTTATCCAGCATGGTAGTGCAAACACGGTCGGCCCGAGCCAGCATAGCATGGGCGTCGAAATTTTCTTGACGGGCCCGGTAGAGCTCAGACCGCAACTCCTGTTGCCGGGAGGTAGTTTCCTGCAGCTGTTGCTCCAGATCAGAGATTTGGCGGAGGGCCTGAACGTGGGAGTCACGCAGCTGGTTTTGGTTGTCCCGCACTTTATCTAACTTGTGGGACACATGGCGGAGTCGGGCACGAAGGTGCGAAAGTTCTCGGGACATGTCAGGGATCTCAGCGGACTGCTGCTTCAGCTGTTCCAGTTGTTGACTTCGGAGTGGCAAGGACATGGAGACTGTAAGCGACTGGGTTACAACACAAGAGGAGAAGAGGCACTTACGCTGAAGCTTTGATCGGTGAACCAACTCCTGATTGGCAGTCCGGAGGGGCTCAACGACGTCTGCCAGCATGCGGAGACGGTTTCTCTCTTCCGCCAGGACGGCGACTTGGCCCTCGAGATCGGACACCTGTTTCTGAAGATCACTTGGTCCCGGAGAAGGTCTCCGAACGGCAGCTTCATCGACCCGGCGGTTAGTAGCGGCGAGTTGTTGGACCAAGTCGGCTTGGATGTGCTCCAAGCTATCTACCTGGGCGGTCAACGCCTCCAGCCTTTTCTCCATCCCCGCCGTTTCGGAGACGGAGGCGGATGGCGCGGCGGCCCGTTGCAGGGCGTCCGTAAGCTGACCCACAATTGCCCTGAGGCGGGTTACTTCGCCCTCCGCTTTTTGACGACTGAGTTTCAGCTCAGCAATTCGGGGGTCCATGCGGTCCAGCATCACACAAGAGGTCTTGAAACTCTGAGACAGAACCTCATAGTCAGCCCGACAGGATTGAAGCTCCGCCTGAAGGGAAGAGACGGCGGTTTTCAATCTGTCCCGGTCGCCACAAGCCTGACCATGAACGTGGAGCGCAATTTCAGCGTCGGCGGTCGATAACACCAGATCGGGAGTACGGGGCGATTTCGGCGGTTTTGCGACTTCCACCCCGCTGGCGGGCGAGTCGTCGTCCACGAGAACGAGGCGACAAACGTTGTCCTTGTCGATTTGCAAAACTGGAAATATATCAAGATAAAGTCAACATCTGTGGGCGTGCTTGCCGGCCGGTGGGGAGACCGACCGGGTTCACGAAAATCGTCATAAATTAGTGGGACGACGTACCAAAGCGAGGCATGGATAAGCAGAATCAGATCAACTGGGTTCGGGTGAGATCGTGCTTCAACCGTTGCGCGGCTTTGACGCGACTCAGGGGCGGCTGTGGTAAAGTGACTTATGAATTAATGTGAAGTACTTTCCAGAGGGCGCATCCTGATTGGCAGAAATATGGACCAAGGGCGTGGGCGTCAGATAGCCGCCACCGAGCATACCTACAAGCGGCCGGATGGCGCCCGGCCTGGAATCAGGCCGGACGAACGTGACAGAAGGCGTGGATAGTTGGGTCAGCAGGCTAAGCGGACGGGACGACCGCGGATGGCAGACGGCCGAGGGGCGGATTGGTGGCGGATTGTTTGGAAGGTATGAGCAAAAAAGGGCCTGAAGGAGGATGAGTGTTCTAGTGGATGAAGGAGGCACCCGGATCGGATGAGAAGCTGCCAAGGAATTTCTAGCGCCAGCGGCCAGGGAGCTCGGATGGATGGCCATCCGGCCGAGCCGGCCGGGTACAATGTACTAGCCGGACTGGTACCAGATTGGTTCGGTGTACCGGCCAGGCGGGTACACAAAATCGGAGTTAACCGAGCTACTTCGGGCACATGACTGGTCAGCCGGGTTATTTGGAGTAGGTTTACACAAAAGGGAGTATTGGATATAGGATAAATCAGTATACGTTTCGCTTTCTTAGACACAAGTCGCTTTATTGGTTCACAGCGGAGGGCTAACAAGGTCCCCTCTTGCTGCTATTGGTTTGCCCGGGGAAGGTTAAGTTAACCCACCGGAAGACCCCTGACCGGGAGTCGCGGCGTCTTCGTATACTCACCTCAAGTTGCCCGTGTTTTGAACACGGCATTAAGTATTGGGAAGTAGTGACATTTTGGCCTTCTGTGGAAGAGTGTGGAGTTATTTTTGGATTCCCCTTTACATACACATTTGAAATCACCCTTCATTATTATTGGTTTAGCTGGCCGATTGATTATTCTCGGTCCAGCCGGCACTATACAAAGTTCAAGTATATTATTGGTTTAGCTGGCCGATTGATTATTCTCGGTCCAGCCGACACTATACAAAGTTCAAGTATATTGCCCGACGAGCTCCCCGGTGACGATTTCCGCCAGGAGCTACCCCTAGTCCTAACCCTCATCTCCCTATTCGACGGATTTACACTTTTCGCCCTAGGGTCCACCAGGAGAGCAAACCAGCCAGTACTGACGGGTACACAAGGTGAGCTTTCAACATGCAACATCCGAGTAGTCACGATCAAGCGGATGGAAGTGACCACCGATCCAGCCGGCCGGATGCCGAATCGGATCATGACTCGGATGGACGGAGTACCCCCTCCGACAGTCAGTCGTCTGGGCCCCCCGTGGGTGTTCGCGTCTCAGGAAGAATTTCTGAGAGCGACTACACCACAATCGCGCACTACTCGGCGGTGCTTGCTCGGACTCTCCGTAGCCTAGAGCTGCGCCGCTCGCTTCACCCCGTTTGAGGTGCCGAACGAGTGAATGGAGTGAATGGAGGCTCCGGAGGAGGGGGGGCAAACTGAGACCCTCTTTGGAAGTGATGGTCACGTGTCCACCTCGCTCGGTTCTGTACATTTCAGTTCAGAGAGTTATTTATTTCCAGATTAGGGCAATAGACACTTCGAGTAAAGGACATATTTTTTCAGTCTTTTACACCAAAGCAGCTATCGTTTGCACCTGGCCTCAATTAATTGAACCATGATATACCGAAAATGATAAACTGCAAAAGTGTGGTGTAGTCGCTCTTGGAAATTCTTTCCGAGGTGCGAACACCTCCGGGGGGGGGGGCAGAAGACTGACTGTCGCAAGGGGTACTCCGCTCATCGTCCCTCTTTTGAGGTGCTTAACTACAGAAAAGTCACTTTTCTTATAGGAAAGATACCATATTAACGGCTTGTGATGCTGTTCTACCGGTAAAAAAAGAAGCGAGTGTTGCCGTTGCGAATTGTGTGCGATGATTGCTACATTGCATTGAGAAAATGTAAAAGTGAATATATCGGACTAAAATATATTAAACCTAAGAATGTTATTTGATAATACCTATTTTCATCTTGGTCCAAGGCGCAACTATGTCGTGATCCGGGTCAGCATCGGAACGGTCACTACCATCAACTTGGTTATGCCGAATAGGATGATCTATATCTCTTGAGATCTCACCTTGTGCACCCTTCAGCACTGGAGGTTACGCTCTCTTGGTGGACTCTCGGACAGAAGATTAAGGTGCCCGGTTAAAGCAGCAGGACATGGTTCAGTCCTAGGGCTGGTCCTGGGTGGGGATCTTCACCAGGGAGCGGGTAGCAGTTATACAAGACTGCAGTATACCGTGAATACTGGACAGATATTACTCAACTGGACAGCACAACCCAAGAAAATGAGGGGGCTACAACAATTTTATGTGAGTGAACGTGAACTCCAAACAGGACCCCACACTCTTCCGCAGTCAGCCGAAACTTCGCCTTCCCATCCAATTCAATTATACCGAATTCCAAACACAGGCAACATACGAGCTCCAATGACTCCCGTTCAGTGGACTTTCGGTGCATCTTCTGCCGGGCAAACCAATAACAACAAGAGTGGACCTTGTTTACCCTGCTGTGAACCAATAGCGACTTGCATCTTAGAAGAGAAACGTACTGATTTTATCCCTAAATCCAATACAAACGTATGGTGTACCTTACTAATAATAAAGCGGCCCCTCTGGATGCTTGTGTACCTTACCCGAAATACCGCAGCCAGCTTTGACGCTTGTGTACCTTACCCGAAATACTGCAGCCAGCCTGGACACTTGTGTACCTTAACCAAATACTGCAGCCAGCCTGGACACTTGTGTACCTTACCAAAATAGTGCGGCCACTACTCGTGTCGACCTGGACGGCACCTCACACTACCCAGAGTGGAAAAGTTAAAGACCATAATATATAATGATATAACCTCTTAAATACGATAAATAGCGGAATATAGGAATCTCAAGAGTCGATAGTGCAATACAAATGATTGCGGCTTTGGGGTAAAAGAGAAGACTGAAAAAAGGTATAGAGCCAGGATTCCCGACATATTCCTGGTCCAGAAATAAGTCGCAAAGTTAAGTAACTTATATTTTCGCTCGACGGTTTATATAAATATACTGTCGTGAAGGGAGTAGCTGTAGGAAGTATACGCTTACTTGAATGACCACCTGACAACCGGTTAGTGTTATCAGAGGTAGCATGTGTAATTATGCGTGAATTGGTATACTGGCGAGTTAGTACTAGTATACCAGGAAGACCTTCAGTCAGAAACGTCGACTTGTCTTCTTTAGTGAAAATATAAAATATATATTATGTAACGATTAAAAGAAAACTAAACTAAACTAAACTATCGTAACCTGAGTGTTGAGTAAAGTACGCCACTATAATTAGTTAACCTGGAATTTCATCATTTTTGCCATCACCGAAAGCATTAACAAATTCCAATACTCCTTTCAAAATACCGCGGCCGCTACTTGCCCGTCTCGAAAAGGTCACATCCTTCGACCTGATTCGTAACGTTTTTCCTCATCTAGAGTCCACTGAGTGAGAGTAACCACTGAACATCAATGGGTACACAAGGTGAGATGAAGCTTAACATGAATTCAATCATACACGCCGACCGGCCAAAGGACCGGGAGGATCGGATCAGTCATCATAGTGATGATTCATCCGATCCTGATGCCGATCATGATCAACGGAGTACCCCCTCCGATAGTTGGTCGTCGGGCTAGTGGGAATCCGAATTCCCCCCAAAACTTCGGTTATAGATTTGAAAATCGGCTCCACCACAGGTTCACCTATGCCTGTGAGCATAACAAGTTATACAGATGCCTATTTCGTAGCAGACAAGAAAGATCGGAGAAGTGTGAGTGCAGTGGTGGCTAACGTGAGTGGATTGGCAATTGGATGGAACCGCAAGAAGCAAGCTTCTGTGGCATTGTCGACCGCCGAGGTAGAGCTCGTGGCTGCGGCAGTCGGTGGAAGAGAAGCATTGGGAGTGAAGGAGCTTTTCAGTGAAGCTCGTTTGAAAACTAAGGCGCCGATTGTACTGAAAATCGACAATCAGGCAGCCATAAAACAATTGCAAAACGAGGCGAGTGCGGCAAAGGCGAAGTATGTCGACATAAAACTGAAGTTTCTAAAAGACTATACGAAGAAGGGCAAGGTTCATTCCAAAATATGCTGCAAGTCAAGGTATGGTGGTCGATTTGCTTACGAAAATACTGGATGGACCAAGGATGAATGACTTACGGAAAAAGATTGGATTATATAAAATGATTTATTGATCATTACCTATCTGCTGGACCTATATTCGAATGGATATGGAAACTTACTGAGTGCGAGTTGGTTATGAGCCCAACGCAAACCTCTTTGACCCACAACTTTCCCCGACTTGACGGCGCAAAAATTACCCAGTCTTGAAGACTCGGGGTGAAGCCTCTCTTGACGGCAAGGACCTGCTTTTTCAAGACACCGGACTACCAAGGCGAGTCTGAAGACGATAAGTCAGACGTCGATTTTGACAACGAGATCTTGACACGACCGCGTGTAACCCGTTGAGGCGCCTACAGAGTCCGATCTTGATGAAAAGACCATCCAGGACGATGGCTTAGACCTGGAGACCGAAGATCAAGACGACGACCACATTAGTACTACGGGTGTAGACACGGCGTCAATCCTCGGATAGATTTCGATGGCAGCTGAGCTATGGAAGGTCTCCAAGTAGAAGAAGGCCAATCTCTTGCCGAAGGAGATTCGAAGAAGGTCAAGCTCTCGCCCGAGGAGATTTGCCGTGAACGTCACCTGACCCGTGTATTTCTGATCAGGACGATCGACGAAACGCACGCTCTCTTGGACTGCCAGATCGAATCACCATTCGACATTTTCCAACGGCCCTGGATGATGTATGAAGGTGTCAGTTCCCATGGTAACCCGTATTTCGTTGGCGTAAGCTACGCGAGATGAAGTATGTGAAAGAAGAGAGCTACACGATATTACTCGTAAAATTCGAGAAGGCGCTGAAGGCCACGACAGACGCTATCGAGAGCGTGTTCTAGGATCGCCAGAAATCTCTTCTCCTTTTCAACGCGCTGCCTGAAAGTTGGTCCAACCAGCTCCAGATCTGGAAGGATCCCGCAAGTTCATTCCATAACATGAAACTACGTAACCATGCGGAAGACAAGGCTCGAGAAGCTGAAGCCAAGATCCGGTACACAAGGGATCGCATGCGTCTGTTGAAACGAGGGCTGAGAAGGCACTCAAGTCAGACGCCCAATAAGATTCGAGCATACCGCTTCACTGCACATACTGCGGTCAAAAATATCACGACGTTAAGCGCTGAATCAACTGCAGCGTGATCTTATTAACGGCTGTGTGAAGGAGGGCACCGTCCTCCTAGCCAACTTAATGCTCCGCGAGGTCCCTGACTTCAAGTCGAGTGGAACAGACGCGCCACGAGGTCCAGTCCGAAGCCGTCCGGACGGAGGTCGAAGGTCTATTGGCCGTAGACGTGGGCGTTGGCGAGGTAGTGGCCGTGGTCAGACGAGAAACCGTTCTACCACTATATTGAACCAGAACATTGCTGATGTATTCGATAAGGACGATAACGATCAACCTGGACGCTCTTCTCAAAGCCAAACGTTCTCGGGAGACGTACCAGCAAGCCAATGATGCTGATCACGCCATGATCGCCATGACTACGACGATCGAATCGGTCATGATCGTTTCATCCAGCCTTGGGCAGACTTGGACTATTGATTCTGGCTGTACTCGCCACGCTGTATATTAACCAGGGTAGTTTACGCACATGATAGACGCCAGTGGTGATATTTCAGTTGGGTGCGGAAACAAAGTTGTCATCCGAGGTGTAAATACTATCTCTATTTTGGTTGACAATTCTGAGGGCACCATGCACTCAGTCGAAATTGACGATGTCCTTTATGCGTCTGAACTTCTGTTCATTCTTCTCTCTATGGAAAAAAGCTGTGAAGGATAATTTTAAAGCTTTCGTTTGAGAGAACGCGGTGCAACGTCTTCATGCGCATCGTTTCAAGGTGTTTCGAAACTGGACCCTGCTATTGGACCCCACCAGTTCGGGGCACAAACGAGCATACAATTTTACCGACAAGAGCAAGCTGATGATGAAGCGCATCGCCTTCGTAATCGCTCCAAAAATCCATTGGACTCGCACATTGGCAGCATTCCATACACCCGATTCACTGAAATCGCCTTGCTGTTTCATATAATCATTGTACGACCGGATAAAGTTGTTTTCATTCAAGTCGGGCACAAGCGCACTCGCCACACGAACGGTAATGCCACGAGCACGACGCAATCCAGACACACTTAAGCCAGCGCCATGGACGCGTGGATCCAAGGCTAAACAAGCGACAAAGTGCTCTTCCACGTAGCATTCCAAGCGTTGCATCAAATTGCTAGTCAAGACGTCAGTGTGGCCATCAAAGAGCGGAGAGCGCGTCGACGCGCCAAATAACCAAATCCACAGCGCCAGGACTCGACCAGACGTTGTCGCCTGCCTTTCACTGAGAGCTGATAGAAAACACAGTGGCGTTAGAAGCTCTGCCGTGTTTCGTAACGTGTTCCACGCTATTTCACCGCTGCTCATGTCCATCAATTGACGCCGTAGCGTCGACGATGGCGACGACGCTTCCTTTTCTTCTTCCGAAAGAGCCTGTTGCAAAAAGGCCAGAGCAATCGAACGCCAACTTGTTACAGAACCTTGGGCAAACACGTTCACATCGTCCGTGCCATTCGTGTTCTTCGTGTCAATGCATCGCAAGACGTGCTGCCGTAACGAGGGCATGGCATGCAGAGCATCTGCTGTTAAGACAGCATTCTCGAAAGCTGCTTCAAGCGAGAGACTGCAAATAACAAGTTCAGTTCAAAATAGCCACCTTTCTTCGCTTTGAACGATCTGTTGAGATGCTAGAATATTTTCCAGGCATTCAATCCAAACGAGTTTGTTTTTTTCTGGGACTATGGATATTGCATTTCGATCGAAAATAAGTAGAATCAAAGTGAATACCGTACGTTGGTGTAACCGTTTGACAGATACATCCTTACAAATTTTACAGCGTTTTTACGAGCGTTTAAACGTTGCCGTGCGGGCACTGCCATCATTGTTACTATATTCCTGCTAAAAATACGGTTCCGAAAGTCCGATTTCCTTGGTGCAAATAATACGGGATCGACAACTTGACGCACTGTTCAGCACCGGCATATCTGGCAGCTCGAGATTAAACTCGTGAGCCAACGACCTGCATCCAACGCTCGTTAACTGTTTAAAAATAAATAATTCACAGTGCTTGCTTTGGAACAAACCGCCCGCCGACACAGTGAGACTTACCAGACTCAGTTAAGTATCTCGCGCAGATCTTCGGTGCTGTTAACGAAATCAACATCTGAGGTTCCAAACCGATTCCTCCTTCGTTTCCTATCGAAGCAGACACGCGTGTCGATAAGACAAGAGCAGTGGCGAGCGAAATATTTGGCATGAAACGACGTGTACCATTCTTAACATTCTTCCCCGATGGAATGTCGATCGAAACAATCCGCGTCTGACACTTTTGAAGCGTCTTCACAATGCGATCAAAAGGCGGACGGATGCTCCCCAAAACGCTGAAGCTAAAAATGCCATCAAGGACGCCTCGTCCACACTCGGGATAAGTATGGTCTACTTGTTAGGTGGGGTTACCAAAGAATAATTAAATTGACATTTACCGAACACGTCTTGGATATCCTCAGGAAATGGAATCTTCAGTTGCTCGCATTGCGTTACTAATTTCTACACATTTGAGACTATCCGTCAAGCATTTTTCCATCCATATATACCCTAAATGAAAACACGTGTTTACCTGAAAATTTGTCTTCGCGCTACCTTTGGGTACCAGAATGCTTGGTAAATAGCCGAAATGCTGCAACCTATCACATCAGTCAGGATTTTGATACTCGAAGTATTAGCTATTGCAGTTGTATCGCCACCACCAAATGACGAGCTGCCACCAAAGCGTCGCCCCTGCGCAACTCACGGAAAGTGTTTGCACCGCCCGAATCGCAGAAAAACAATTTGTCAGATCCATCACTTGGATCCAATTCCAGCAGGCTTTCGTTTTGCGTCTTCCACTTAAGTGATACGAAAATTCAGAGATCGCGAGCTCTGCTACCGAAATAAAGACGTGGATTTAAAATTACATAAGCGCTTTCAAAAAGATGATTAGACAATTCGAATAGAAAATCTTAGAATAGAATTGGACATTATCCATTCGACAATCGAAAATTTATGAACCACGTAAGCGGGGCTTTCCCGATCTTGTGCATATGCCCAGAAGTCTTAGCTACACCACTGGATACAACAACGCTCACCTCGATTTTGTGTCTCAACAGAAGTGTTTTATGGTGCCAAAATTCAAATTGGAAGGTATTTGAGTTTTGGAGTTTTCTTAATATAGTGGTTCTCACGGTTCGAAAGTAGGTACTTTGTAGGTAGGCAAAACTAGCCTATCAGTGCGTATCTACGACTTTCCAACCGTGAGAACCTTTTACATTCAGCAAGTGCGCACAGACTCGATTTAAGCCAATGATGTAAAAGAAACTCGTATTTTGTGTGAATCATGACTCGGTACAGTTATCTTCTATCTTTAACTAAGTCCGATTGGGTGCTTCCAAGCAAAAATTAGCCAATCAAAAATACCTACAACTTCTCGTTTTTGCCTTCAGCGATTCTCGCTGAAGGCAAACGTGTGAAAAAAAGGGATTTGTAGGCAAACCGAAGGTATGCTCTGATTGGTCAGTTTTGCCTACAAAGTACCTACCTCCGAACCGTGAGAACCACTTATCTATTTGAAAGGGGTATGTAATACAAAAAATATTTACACTTTTTACACCAGACAGTAGTGACTTTTGGACGAGTGTTGCAAAATACTCGTACATTCCAGTAATGTTTAATACATGTATATCACCCCCAATGAAATTTTTAGTGGTGTTACTTTGTTGGCCTTTTTAAGCGATTGGGACAGGAATTTCGATGTAGAGCGTTTGCTTACCTAAATGTCGTTACCGGTATATATTACGACTTTTCTGCTGCTCAAAAAAAATACTTTTAGTGTCACAGAAACATGAACCCTAAATTATCGACGTATACCTGAATACTGACCCAGGGGTTTTCCAGTACCGGTATTAGGGCTATTTGAGGGGTCGGGGACAGCTATTCTAATTCGAAGCATATTTCAGCGACGGGCTACCCCTCCGAACTACTGTAGTACTAATGAAAGGGGTTTGAGAGGGCTTGTAAAACAGGTTTTACAGTAAATGGCCAGTTTAGTCTATCCATCGGCTTGATTTTACCCTTCCGATTCGACGATCGCAATACCGAAGTCCTATACCAAACAACAGTCTGGCACTCGCTAACTTTCGACGGCATGCGTACGAGTACTTCCGTCCTCTGCGTGACGCTGGTGCTCGTCTTTTCATGGCATCCCTGCGGATCAAGCTCTGTTTCGGATACGAATCTCCGATTTTTACGAGAAGTGACAATTCATAAAGCGACTCCGAATTCCAAGACTTTTGCCTTAGTGGATACTTATGATTGCCGAAATACCATGATGGCAACGGTGCGAAAATTTTTCAAAGCGAATAAAGCTTTAATTGACTTGTGTATTTCGGAAAGTAAGTATCAAATTTATCCCTTTACGGGTATCTTACCAAATGGCGAAACCGTGGCGAAACTCGTGCAGTCCAACGCGTGTATGAGTGTCATCTCGGCTATTGTATGGCTAAACACACCGCCTTGCATGATCGACGGCTTAGCCATGCGCGCTGCGTGCGAAACCCTCTTGTATTACTCGGAGGAGTTAAAAACCGGGGATCCGTCGCCCCCCACGGACCAATTTGACCAATTATTGACCTGGCGACGCGATGTCGAGCTCGCGAAAGAAGCCAAGAAACCATTTGACAAGACGTCCGACTTGTACGGTATGTTTACGAACAATGTGCGTGAAGCGCTTACAGCGAGTAAAGTCAGTGTCCTGCCGAATGCCACCATTTTAATCGATGGCCACGTGGCGAAGGAATTCCTTGCCGTGCAAGAAGAAAAGGAACCAACGTTTACGTCCACCAATTCGTCCATGGATTTCTTTGTTGGGCGCGTCGTTGCCACGGATAATGCTTTAAGTGAAAGCACACCTGTTGCGACAACATACAAGATGCTTTCCACCCGAAATGCCGCTTCGCCAAGCGTCGCACGCGACGCCATTCCATTCCTTCTCCCATTCCTCTTCATCTTATTGAGCGTAGCTCTGGTTTAACCTATTTGTTTTGCCATGTTCTCTAAATTTAGATACCGGTATATATAAAGTAATATCCCTATTACCTATCGGTCCTCTTTTCGATTCCAACTAGTGATACCCCACCTACAACTTGGCCTTGCGCTGCATGTTCCAGTCCTTCTTTGCCTGCTTTCGCTCTTCTTTCGAGAGCACCAGCGGCTGAATGATGGTCCCCATGTGTTTCATGACCTTGGGCGCGGTCAGGACATTCGTCACCTGCGCCGTATTCCATTCACTACCCAGAGGATTCCGCATAGCAGCATGATATTCTTCTCGAGAGGTAAACGGATATGGCACGTCTTGAACTTGAAACGCCGCGGCTTTCTTGTCTTTCTTTTCATTAATCAACACACGCGCAATCGCCGCATCCCGTCGACGGGCCAGTGCTTTGGCTTTCGCGTCTCTGGCCATTTCTTGCGCCTTTTTCTCGCGTGCTACTTGGCGCTTCGAGACGCGCACGCCATCGCCTGCCCACGAGCCCCAACCCGCCATTCCCACGAGCTTGGCCAGCTCAGCGCCTTGTTTTGCTTCGGCATCTTCTCCAGCGAGTTTCTCCTTTTCCTGGGCGATTTCATCCTCGTTGTCAGCCACAAACTCAAACGCACGTCGTACGAGGTCGTTTTGACGCGTTGCTTGCCTGGATTTCGAGCGTTTGGACGGCAAAGTCGACGGCTCGACGCTCGTCGTCGATGTTTCGTCGATCGCTGGCTTTTCTGGTGTTAATACCGCGCCTTTCCGTTTTTTTCCGCGCTTTTTGCCACGCTTGAGCGCTGTCTCTTCGTGTGGCGTGGTATCACTAGTGAGAGACTCATGGGGGGTCGTATCACTCTTGAGCGTCTCGGGGACGTTTGTATCACTAAGAAGAGACTCGAGCGCATCGGCGACAATATTGGTGTTTTCGTGGTGTACACGATTCTTCTTTTTGCTCCTATGCCTTGAGTTGCTCTTCTTCAGCGCACTTGGCGCAACCCAAGGGTTTTCCGATGTCATTTCGTCCTCGTTCTCGCCCGCCGTAGCCTTGGCGCCAAGTTCCAGCGTCTTATTTGTGCTCTTGTCGTCCGAGACGACGTCGAATGACCCACCCCCGTCTCCTAGATCAATCGCAATCGGGCCCGATACCCGCACAGCCAGCCTCGTGCTTGTCTTGCCACCCGACGGTTCACAAACACGTTTCCTTTCCCCACCATTCGTTTCCGCACCTTCTTCTGCGTCTTCTGCGTCTTCTTTCCCCAAGATCCGATCTTCATCTCCATATTCTCCCGTTCGCAGCTCTCGTAGCAGCTTTTCTGCTTCCACACGCGCTTTTTCCCGCTGTTTGGCCGCCGCCCGTTGCATGAATTTCATCCCTTCCAGTCCCCGTTTCTTCCCCGCATTGTCACTATCTGCGACAATCTCTGTCACTAACGCACTCGCTTGTTTCTCTAACCGACGCTGGACTCGTGACGCCACGTCCCCGTCCACTTCTTCGTCCACTTCTTCGTCCTCTTCCTCTTCTTCACTCTCCACCGTCTTCATCTTTTGCCGCAATTCTTCGCCACGCCGCAATTGATCGGCAATGGCGCGACGTGTCCCTTCGTCCGCTTGAATCCCTCGACGGAGTTGATGTTGGACCCATTTGCTCGTATTGCGATGTTTGAGCGTAAGACGTTCGTGGGCGCGTTTGTTCGCCAACTCGTCATCCAATTGACGAGCAAGTTCAGGATCCAATTTCCGCAATTCGTCGTGCTGTTTTGCACGTGCTTTAACGTCCTGAGCATTGCGAATCTTGTGATAGAGTTTGCTCTTAATCTTTTTAATCCGTTTCTGCTTTTGTTCTTCATAGAAAAGCAGGGACCGTAGTTTCGCCAATTCACGGTGACGAGCGGCCACTTCTTCTGTCGACACGTGCTTTTGTGCGAGCTCGTGGGCTTCGTCGTGGGCCAGTGTTTTGTCACGCAAGTCCCCAGCTTCAAGCAACGCCGCAACGCTTTTTTCCATGGCGGTTTGGGCCACAAATTTGCTCGTTAAGACCGCAGGGGTCAATTTCTCGAGCTTGGGAGCTTGCTGCCGTAGATCCAGCGTCTCTTTCTGTCGATTTCGACGCACTACGGGCTCAAACACATTCACATCTTGGATCTTTTCTTCGTACGCGACTTTACGCTGCGCGCGCGCATCGTCAACGGGATTGCGCGCACTTTCAAGCGTCAATTTGGTCCCATTTCCTTCAAGCTCTTGTACTTGCTGTCGCATGCGTTTCACATCGAGTTTCGACGTGGTTTGCGGCCCTACTACGTCGTCTTGTGTGTCCGGGACGGCAGTTCCTGGTTTATTGATTGATTCACCGATTAAAGCCCCTAATGTGAGCTCGCCAGCTTCCACGGACGTTGCAAACGTCGAGTCGATTTCCGCTAGTTTTTGCTTTTTCTTGGGCTCGACAAGACTGTCCACGAGGTTGCTGAGACTCTGGAGCTTCTCGGCTTCGTTCTCATCGTCGTCGTCACTTGTTATCGAGAGTTTACGCGCTGGTGTGGTCCCTAACATGTCCGAAAGCAGCTCGCCTTCTCCTTCATCTTCTTCTTCGTCTTCTTTTTCATCTTTTCCTTCTTTTTCTTCTTCTTTTCTCGTTTTTCCATGAAAGAAAAGTCCATACGCGGCTTCATCTTCACTATTAAACGCATTTTCTTCGTCCACTTCTGAGTCGCCGTCTTCAAACGTTGGCTCTTCATACTCCACCACTTGATCAATTTCCGTCCGTTTGGTCATCGTTTGCTCCTGACGCGCCGCCTCGTCGTCCTCATCACTAAACACGTCCTTGGACTCGATGATACGATCTCGCTGACGGCCTCCTGTCGCTTTACGCTTCGTCTGGGCCTTGCGCGCGGTGGCTTTTCGCGCCATCTTCCGATTCTATTGATGGTTGGCGTGCAGTGTGGCATGAAATGGATACATTGGTGTCGGGTACATCATATACATGTTCTGCACATGTTTGTTTTGTGTAAATGGTGTGTTGTGTTTTTTGGGTGCACACCCCCTTTGATACGTGCACCCCCCCCTCTGTACCATAAAGTAGGTTACAACGTTCCGTAAAAGAATGAACTGCTGGTGACACACACCCCTTTTTGCTACGTGCACACCCCTGGTACAGGGGTGTACCATATCGTAGGTACAGCGTACCGTAAAGAATGAAGTCATAAGCAGAGCAGCTTTATTCAAGGCGTGGGTCTCCATCCGCTAATATCTATGATTTTGAAGACGCCCTTGCTAAATTAGAAAGAAAAATGATGCAGGTCAAGAAACTTAGCTGATTCATAACCATTGAGCACTTGTTTTATAAGTCTTTGATGACTGGCAAAAAAAATTGTACCAATATCGATTTAGGCAGCATCTAGAGCTGCGACTAGCAATGTATTACTAATTGCGTGCTGGTCAAAATCTGACTCGGCGTTACAGAAGTGTTATCCCTTGACAGCCTATCACATATTCTGTCCGTATTCGGAACACTCTTTTTTCTATTGCAATTAAGATATCCAGATCGCCCGGACGCAATTGTTTAAGCTATAGGTCTAGGTCGTCCGAGTTAGCAAGACCATTATTATCAACAAACTACATAACGAGCATAAAATAGTTCATTCTTCCAATTATATGTT
>MIQA02004913.1:0-12680 GCA_001887855.2 Sclerospora graminicola | reverse complement strand
TTGTTTGATTGCGAATCGAAAATTTGCCGTATGAAAGACTCAACATAGTTCGGAACCAAATCAAGTAATTACAGCGTTGGTTGTAGTATTGCTGCAAGAGCTACCGTGGATAGAACACGCAAACACTCAGAAACATTATTGGTAACTGATTAATCAAAACATGAGATCACCAGCCAACAAAATGAATGTCTAATTCTCGCAGCTTACGGTCGTTTTATCAGTATTCATCGATTGTAGTCGAAATTGAATAGTGTGTCACCAAATATAAGTTTTTGTCAGTTTATTTTTCATCATGATGCTTCAGTTCCATTTCAAGTTTTTTTTTACACTGCTGAGCAACGATTCTATCATAACGTAATTTATCAGATTATGGCGGGGAAATTTTGATAACCAATCAGAGACACGATATTCAAAATACACTCCAACCACTGGCAGGCTTTTCACAACATCAGTTTATGGTGCCCGGCGAGCAAATCACACGACGCTCGCGCGAAAAATCAGTCCACTAATATTTCTCTCATAATATCTAAAATATTACGTATCTCGATTCTCCCGTATGTTTTCGCTCCGTCTGACAAAAATAAACTACAATAGGGCTGTTCTCCTCAATAAAGACCTGCCAAAATCTGCTGCTTCGAAAAATGAAACTTTGCCGTTTGTGCGTCACTGGAGAAGACATATATTAACGGCTTAGGTTAATAAATATATAAACCTACCAGCTGACGCACTATTAAAACAGCTTTATTGCTGTACCTGTCTCGGTGCGATTGGCTTAAAAATGCCAAAATGATGGCCAAAAAGCGGAAATACCCATTTTGGTGCCATAATCTGGTGAATTACGTTACAGAAATTTATTAGTGTAATTTTACTATAATCAATGTTCATCTGATATCCTTCAATGTCATCTTCATCCACTTTCTTAAAATCTTCGGTTGGTGTCATTGGGTGTAAGTTTATGCATAAAAGACTTCACTAACATTTGGATTTGCTATTCAACTAGTATTTTGATAAATTCCATTTTTAGATATGTTGATCTTTTATGTATAGACCTAGCTAGCGCTATTGGTTACGGGATATAGGTACGACGCATATTTCCGGCTGGTACGGTCCAGACAAATCTGTAAGAAGTCGTAATAAATGCTATTGCAAAAAACAAAATGCTTTGAGTACAGAATATAGAAATGATTGGTTGTAATGTTTTGATTTTATTAAAACAGTGCCTAAGTGACCACCCAGGATAGTATATTGAGGGGTCGCTCCGAGCGGTCTGCGGATAGCAGGACTGTCGCCTTCTCGACGGTTAATTCTCCCTTGGGTCTACAGATTTAATCAAGCGCCCGAGAATGTATCTCTTATTGAGCAAATTCCGTGTAGGGAAGATGCTATTGCATGTGTAGACAAAGTAGTTGTTGATAACAAATCTAATTCACCTTTTTAAACGGAATTTGTGTTTTATCTTCCATTCTTATCTGCACTTTCTTCTGCTTTTGACAAGCAGAAGCAAAATGTACGCCTTTTATTTTGACTAACCCCCCCCTCCACTTTTGGTACCCAGTAGAAGAGCCCCCGCAAAGAATGTGACTCCCACCGAAAGTATAACTAACTTGTTTGAGAAGATAACGAAAGGAAGGTGTGATGTGTGATTGAGTTCACACGGTCACAAAAAATCGAACAACCGAAAAAATAGTGCGCGCTGCATGTTAACACCTTTAAAGTATTGGGACTTTTCAAATTTTGCGCCGGAAGTTTTTTTTTCTTGGTGACTGCCATGGTGAGGTTAGTCACAGCTTGTCATGCACTCATACGTGACGAGACTGGTTAAATGAGCAGCAACAAAATACGGGTTAGCAATGAAGCAATTGACGTTTGAAAAAACGGTATGGAAAACTACAAAATACAAGGCAAGATGAGGATCAGCATCGGATAGCTGAATGAAATCCTCGAGCAAAAAAAACGTTCTGTGCCAGATCAAATTCCTAAGCCGTTATTTTCGTGATCCAGTCTTCCATAACCATGTGAATCTCAAGATGCAAAGGACTCAGCGACGCGCGGTAGTCGGTTAAGACTGGACGTCCTACAAAAAGCAGCTGCCCAATTGGGACACCCGTCGCTGGGATAGATAAGTTCCCACAGTTCATGCGCAAGAGGGTCAAGAATTCTGCGGAATGTCTTCTCCACCACTGTAAAAAATGACCATCTCCCCTCGAGGGTACTGGACATAAAATCACGGATTTCATCAGTGATAGAGAGGTTACAGCGAGGCCTTTTGAACATACGCAGCCAAAGGTCGCTGGTTGTATACGACGAGCTGGTGTGTCATCCGTACTGCCTTTAATAAACTCTTCTGCTTCCTGCTGAACGCGGGCGCACGAATGTCTACGACCTGTTCAGCTTCCATGTGCTCAAGGAAAATGTCGAGCCAGAAGCCCGGATCTAAGATAGTAGCAGCTACGTGGACGTTCTGACAAGATTCCCTCCTTTTGTAATCTTGACGCTTCCTGGGCATCCCATTGATGGACGGTTCTAGACCAAACCATTGTATGTTGCCTGCAGCCCAAGCGCAATTTCGGACAACAGCTGGAGGACAGGCAACACCATGGAGATGAAACGGTACTCGGATCCTGACAGCATTCGAGTCACCTGAATGCCGAAAGGAGTGTAAGTACGCTGAAGAAAACGACAGCTTAATCAAGAGCAAAATACCTCCTCCTGTGGCTGCAAAAGTCTTATGGCTTCTGCTACTAGGTCTTATTCGGCTTTGTGGATTGCGATTTGCCGAAGATCTGGATCGGGGTCCATGTAGAGCGGCGTTGAGAGTAAGCACGTGAGAGCATGAGAAATGTCGAGTTCCAACGAGTAGGGGTGTCCTTGGCAAGCGTTGATGCCTTTATATCCGAGTCAGTGATGGTGACTATCGTTTTGAAAAGATCTAGCTGAGCGACGGAACATGAAAAGATGTTTGCGATGTGCCGAAAAGAACCGTCAACTAGTCCCGCCGCAAAACTGTCGGACATTAAACAAACATGATCAGCACAAAATCTCTTATCATCATCGACACTAAAAAACATGTTTCCCCGGTAGGTTTGAGATTGTCATCGAAGTGTCATCGCAAGGGAGCACATCACCTCGTCGTTCGCTTGGCCAAGTTCCTTGACTCTTGCCTTGGCGGCAAGATTGATGATGTGGGCCAAGCATCCGAGAAGATGTAGGTCCAACTGGAATGTGTTGAAGCGCCCGAAAGAGCTGATTTCACGGCCCATCACCGCATTTGAACTTCCATTGTCGGCAGTAAGACAGGATCCTTTGCTGGAGATGTTGTACGTGTGGGCAATGTCATGGTGTGGCGGACCATATTGTGTCTAGCCTGACACAATAAGCTGTGACACCGAAGATGGAAATTTTAATGGGCGAGGTCTGCAAGTCGCAGGTGAGATGTGTCTGACATCCAACTGTGTAAAGACAGCTATAATTTTGCTGCGGACTTAAGAAAGGAATGTTAGATTTTACACATATTTAAATTTATGTGGATAGCCAGTCAACTTACTTGTCATGATCTTTATGGTATTCAGAGCTAGTTGGTGTCGCCCAACAAACAATATGAATGCGTCCGAGTTGTGGACGGTGAGCAGATCCTTCGCCACCTGATATTCCGCAGGCTGTTACGGAAAGCCGCGTCCAACAATGAGCTTCATCAGCTTATCCGGATGCGCTGCTTTAAACGTTTCTTATTTCAGACCGACGGTTGTTTGTCATATGTCCGCTCAGTACAAGTCCTACACGCAAAAAGGCAATTTTTAAGCTGCAAAGGAGCTAGCTCAGCAGCCGAGAGACGCTGTTTCTTGACCAAGTGACTTATGACCGAAAGCGTCTACCAGCTTTGAATTTTCCCGCAAACGTTTTCATGTGCACTTAAAGAGACGCAGTGATTATTAAGAGTATCGTTATATTGGAAACTACCGGTACACTCCGAGCTGCAAAGATCCTTTTTACCACAAAGCTTTTACGGTAATTACCTCAGGGTTGATTATATGACTAGGTTGATTAGACGCTAGGTCTGATTGATATTTGGTACTGGTGAAATCGCTCGCGCGTAAACGACGTGAAACGAGCGTTCGTTATCGGATACTAGTAACACAGAAGTCTCAAATCAAGCGTAGTCAAAAGCTTCCTGACATTACGTATCCCAATGCCGGTTGACATCTTTCTTCAGTAATTGAGAAAGAGGCCGGCCCAGCTCTGCATAATTAGATAAGTACTTATGTGTTGAATTTGCATGAAACTATGAAAATGGATGAATTTTGTGCGTGACCGTCATAGTGCATATTTTGTATAGTCTATTATAGGTTAAGGGTATTTTCGATAGGACAACTTTTAACACTATAATATATATCACTTTTTACTTTTACGCTTAAAAAACACTCGGGATAGGAGTCAGCGCCGTCGTACTAACAGACGACAGGCACTGCACTCCCGAGGGACACCGACCAACAAGTGAGCACTAATACGTTTGCAAGTGGAGCGAGTTACGTTTTTATTGTGGATTAACTATTTTTCGTACCTGGAGATTTGGTGTTTGGTTTCTGACAGGATCAAGCATTTACGTTTCGTTTTCTTGTGGACTATTGCGCAGGTTTACGCTCTTTCAGTGGAATCACGTATTTTTTACAACAGGTTATGAGCCCAACTCTAAACGGGTCTCTTAAGTTCGATTAAAACTACTGTTTCAAGTTAATTAATTTGGTGGAAGTCCCCTTACCAGAAGGGAAATTGTGTCTGGATTTGATTGTGTTTGGAGTTCTCTAAAGATTGACTCTCGACTATATTACACAGCAACTATGGCTAGCGATGGAGAAGCTAGAATGGCGGAAGCACTTACTGCGGTGATGGAGTGCATCCAAAAGTTAGAAAACAAGGTTGACAAGCGCATGGATAAATTTGAAAATGAACAAGCCCGCGCTCGAGACCTGGGGCAATCTAACTCATCGAACGAGTTCAAAGATAGCCTCAGGAATCATGGACCATTCGGCGGTCGCATGACCATTGATGATCTTAACAAAGATGATGGGATTGGGCAAGGCGTGCCTGGAAACAATGCCATGGGGCAGGCAGGCGGGATGCCTGGTGGAAATGTAAACCCGCCCCAAGCTGGTGTGCCCTTTGGGGTAAAATTAACCAAGCTTACGATTCAGAATTTCACGGGAGTGGAGGTTTATAAGGGTCTAGGAGCAGGTTTTAAGCAGTGGGCTTACCTGTTCCTAGAAGCACTGGAAGTGGCCCAATTAACTTCCGGTTTCCAGTGGAATGAACGTCTCAAAGTGAACAAATTGGGGGAACATCTTGAGGGTATGGCTTTAAGATACTTCCAGACAAATATCGGTGCTTGGTGGGCGGTATCTCCTTCTTTGGTGACTGTTCTGGAGCACATGAATAATGCATTCAAAGTGCATATTTCCCACCACCAAGCATCCGCGATGTTCGCAGCGGAGAAAGACCCTAGACGGTCTTGGACTGAACACCTACTGTATCTGGTAGCTCTGGCGCGTGAGAGCGAGCTACCAGATAAATTGATTGTGGAAAATATCGTAAAGTTTGCAGCACCGAATTTGAAGGTCGCACTCATGGTCAGATATAATCCCATGAGGCAAGACCACGTGCAACACGCTCAAGAATTGGTGACATGGGCCCAAGAACTTGAGGACGACGAGCGGAAGGCAAGACGTCCGCCCAGAATTGTTGCAAATGCTGTGAACAACGCGAAATCTGAAAGGGTCTGCTATGGATGTGGCGAAACGGGGCATATTCATCGGAATTGCCCCAGGCCGCAAAGAAAATACGATCCTAAGAAGACAAGCAAGAAGGGACGCTCAGACACATTGTCTGAACGTCGTTTCGTGCTAGCAACGACTGAAAATTCAGGTGGAATGCCTAAAATCCCTGAAACAAATGATGAATTCTGGATCCTGGACAGTGGTGCGAGCCGACATTTAATCGGTGACCCAAGTCTTTTGGAGGATGCAAGAGAGTGTGACGGTGAAGATGCACTCACACTCCCCGACGGCGGAAAACTAATTGTCACGCAAGTCGGAAGGGTGACGGTGAAAAGTGACGAGTGGCCTAGCACAGAAATTGTGTTAAGCGAAGTCTACTATGCACCCAAGCTAGCCAAGAATCTTATATCGTTGGGTTGTTTGAAGCAAAAAGGGTGTCACATAGATGATAAGGATGATGGCATGGAGATAAGACTTGGTAATAAATCTCTTTTTCGTGTGGAACTTTGTGGTTCGATTTTTGTGGCAAAAGTGCACTCAAGCACTGTAAATACTTTCCGAAAAGAGTTTACTGATGTTGTGATGAGCGTACAGAATGAAGGAGCAGAAAACGACGTGCAGGAAGGAAGCCTATATCATTTTCACGCTCGTCTAGGCCATCTTGCCTATGACACGATAGAGCGCATGGCGAAAGACCCACGGTCAGGGATTGCTCTTACTGATCACAGAAGACCAAACTGTCTCACGTGCGCCGAAGGAAAAGGGTCCCGGTCGAAGCAACCGAAGCGGGACTCAGGCGAAAACGCGCCAATTGACCGAATCGGTGGGGTTATCTGTAGCGACCTGAAAGGTCCGATAACTCCACGCGACAGAAGAGGAAACCGGTTCTTAGTGGTCTTTGTCGATCACTTCTCCAATTATGTGCGCGTATTTGCCGCCCCCACAAAGGACAGGGCGGCTAAAATGTTCGAACATTTTCTTGTCTGGTTCGAAGGAGAATTTCAATGCAGAATTCACGTGCTACGCACTGATGGTGGCGGCGAATTTAAAACGCTGGATCTGTTTTGTAAAAGGACGGGAGTACGGAGACAGGTGACTGAAGCCGCAACGCCAGCATCAAACGGGAAGGCTGAGCGGATGAACCGGACCATTTTTAACATGGTCCGGTGTATGATTTTCGGGTCGGGCGTGCCACTGATGTATTGGACGGAAGCGGCTGAGTATGCGACGTACATACTCAACCGCAGTCCGACCAGGGCTAACCCAGGCAGGGCGCCACCTATACAGGTGTTGACGAAAAAGCAAGTGAATGTCAGTGACATTGTGGTTTTTGGATCCCCATGCATGGTATGGAGGGATCCAAAAAACAAATCACTTGGCAAACATGCGGAGCGTGCCCTTATTCTCGGCAAAAATGATCAAACGAAGGGGTACAAGGTCCTCCTGTTGAAAGATCGGGTGGTGACAACCACCCGACACGTTACAAACATCGAGACTCTCGATGAGAAGTCAAATAATCAGATTGCCAGAAATCTGGAAACGGATGACGTCGCAAATGAGGAAATGAACGAAGGCCAAGCTGCTGAGCCGGTTTCAGTCAACCTGTCAGCCAAGAAGAAAAAGGGAGACGGTAAACAACGTGAAAACAACTCTAAAGCCCGGAAATCGGCCAGAAGCGTGAAGAAAACCACAAAGGCTGCCGCTGCAGAAGAAGAAAAAAGGTTGAAAAACCTCAAGAAGCAAAAGAAAAAAGGTTTGCCATTGGAAGGAGTCTCGGAGCGTATGTCGACTCAAGATGGAATTCAAACGGAAACTGAAAGCGCTACCGCAGCGCCGGATGAAAATGCATTGTTTGCTTTTGCTGTCACAAGTACGAGAGGTGAATCGAGTGGAAATTTCGCAGCCACACCCGACCCAAAAACTTTTCAGGAAGCACATGCTTCGAAGCAGTCTGAAAAGTGGGCGGAGGCAGAACGGGCAGAACTACAAGCATTGACCGATCTTGGCACGTGGAGTCTGATGAAAAGGGTGGAGGGGAAAAACCCTCTACCAACGAAATGGGTCTATAAGACCAAACTCAAGTCTGACGGGACAGTGGAGCGCTACAAGGCTCGTTTGGTTGCCCGAGGCGACAAACAAGTGCTTGGTGAGGATTACCTGTTTACCTTCTCAACGGTGATGGAGTTGAATAACATGAAGGTAATCCTCATCATGTCACTGGTGTGGAAGGTGCCTGCCAGACACGGGGATGTGCCAAGTGCATATCCCAAAGCAGGCACCGAAGATGGATATGAAATACATTTACGAATTCCCCAAGGAATGGAAGTTTCGAAAGAAAATTTGGAAGTTTTTGGAGTGGAGACACAGAAAGACTTGGTGCTGAAATTAAGGAAGAACCTATACGGCCTAAAACAGGCCGGTAGGCTGTGGTATGAGCACTTACGAGAAACTATGGTTAAGCTTGGTTTTGTGCAGTGTTTGACTGACACGTGTATCTTTATACGGGTTTCTGACGATGGTAAAACCCTGGTCGGTGTGTACGTTGACGATTTGCTCGTCACGGCGACCTGCGAAGACCTGATTGAAGAATTTTTTGACGAAATGAAAACCCTGGAATTAAAGAACCTTGGAAATGTGGAGAAATTTTTGGGCATACGTGTGGAGGGTGGTCCGAGCATTGGTTACACTGTTGACCAAGAGGTCACAATCGATGAAATGTTACTGAAACACGGCTTGAAAGAAGCGAACACAGTAAGGACCCCAATTGCAGAAACCGATATGGATGAAAATTTGGATGAATTGTTACCTGTGAAGGCGGGTGGAGATTTGCCCTGCGTAAAAAATTTTCAGTCACTGGTCGGCAGTTTATTGTGGATATCCCGGTGCACACGACCCGACATTTCGTTCGCAGTGCACAGGGCCACTCGGCGTACGCACGCCCCGACATTGATGGATTACAAAATTGCGAAAAGGATTGCAAGGTACCTAAAGGGTACAAAAGATTTGAAGTTGCACCTGAGTCACGACAGTGGAAATCATTTACCGTTACTCATTGTCGGCTATAGCGATGCTGATTTTGCAGCCGACAAGGCGGATCGGAAGAGTGTCAGTGCAAGTGTGGTTTTCGTAAATGGAATAATTGCTGGCTGGAAGTGCAAGAAACAAAGCACTGTTGCGTTATCTACAGCTGAAGCAGAATTTGTGGCCGCTGCAGAGGGTGGAAAAGAAGTGCTTGGTCTACGAGAAATTTTCGAGGAGATCGGTGTGCGTGCGAAAACACCGATCGTCCTAAAAATCGACAACATGGCAGCTATAAAGCAACTGCAAAATGAAGTGAGTGCTGCAAGCACCAAACATGTCGATGTTAAACTCAAGTTTTTAAAGGATTACGTGCAAAAGGGAAGAGTGCACCCTGAACATGTTGGAACCGTGGATATGATTGCGGACCTTTTGACAAAAAATCTTGCTGCACCTCGAATTGACGAACTCAGAGGACAGATTGGTTTGGAATAACTTTCGAATGAAGATGAACATGGATATATTTTCGTTTTACATATGGTTTTATGATGATTTCATTGCAAGACTGTTCGATACATGCAGCGATGGCGGTAACGGAAGGAGTGTTGAACTTGCACCCTTTTGATGAAGTATGATAATGGATGAATTTTGTGCGTGACCGTCATAGTGCATATTTTGGATAGTCTAATATAGGTTAAGGGTATTTTCGATAGGACAACTTTTAACACTATAATATATATCACTTTTACTTTTACACTTAAAAAACACTCGGGATAGGAGTCAGCGCCGTCGTACTAACAGACGACAGGCACTGCACTCCCGAGGGACACCGACCAACAAGTGAGCACTAATACGTTTGCAAGTGGAGCGAGTTACGTTTTTATTGTGGATTAACTATTTTTCGTACCTGGAGATTTGGTGTTTGGTTTCTGACAGGATCAAGCATTTACGTTTCGTTTTCTTGTGGACTATTGCGCAGGTTTACGCTCTTTCAGTGGAATCACGTATTTTTTACAACAGGTTATGAGCCCAACTCTAAACGGGTCTCTTAAGTTCGATTAAAACTACTGTTTCAAGTTAATTAATTTGGTGGAAGTCCCCTTACCAGAAGGGAAATTGTGTCTGGATTTGATTGTGTTTGGAGTTCTCTAAAGATTGACTCTCGACTATATTACACAGCAACTATGGCTAGCGATGGAGAAGCTAGAATGGCGGAAGCACTTACTGCGGTGATGGAGTGCATCCAAAAGTTAGAAAACAAGGTTGACAAGCGCATGGATAAATTTGAAAATGAACAAGCCCGCGCTCGAGACCTGGGGCAATCTAACTCATCGAACGAGTTCAAAGATAGCCTCAGGAATCATGGACCATTCGGCGGTCGCATGACCATTGATGATCTTAACAAAGATGATGGGATTGGGCAAGGCGTGCCTGGAAACAATGCCATGGGGCAGGCAGGCGGGATGCCTGGTGGAAATGTAAACCCGCCCCAAGCTGGTGTGCCCTTTGGGGTAAAATTAACCAAGCTTACGATTCAGAATTTCACGGGAGTGGAGGTTTATAAGGGTCTAGGAGCAGGTTTTAAGCAGTGGGCTTACCTGTTCCTAGAAGCACTGGAAGTGGCCCAATTAACTTCCGGTTTCCAGTGGAATGAACGTCTCAAAGTGAACAAATTGGGGGAACATCTTGAGGGTATGGCCTTAAGATATTTCCAGACAAATATCGGTGCTTGGTGGGCGGTATCTCCTTCTTTGGTGACTGTTTTGGAGCACATGAATAATGCATTCAAAGTGTATATTTCCCACCACCAAGCATCTGCAATGTTCGCAGCGGAGAAAGACCCTAGACGGTCTTGGACTGAACACCTACTGTATCTGGTAGCTCTGGCGCGTGAGAGCGAGCTACCAGATAAATTGATTGTGGAAAATATCGTAAAGTTTGCAGCACCGAATTTGAAGGTCGCACTCATGGTCAGATATAATCCCATGAGGCAAGACCACGTGCAACACGCTCAAGAATTGGTGACATGGGCCCAAGAACTTGAGGACGACGAGCGGAAGGCAAGACGTCCGCCCAGAATTGTTGCAAATGCTGTGAACAACGCGAAATCTGAAAGGGTCTGCTATGGATGTGGCGAAACGGGGCATATTCATCGGAATTGCCCCAGGCCGCAAAGAAAATACGATCCTAAGAAGACAAGCAAGAAGGGACGCTCAGACACATTGTCTGAACGTCGTTTCGTGCTAGCAACGACTGAAAATTCAGGTGGAATGCCTAAAATCCCTGAAACAAATGATGAATTCTGGATCCTGGACAGTGGTGCGAGCCGACATTTAATCGGTGACCCAAGTCTTTTGGAGGATGCAAGAGAGTGTGACGGTGAAGATGCACTCACACTCCCCGACGGCGGAAAACTAATTGTCACGCAAGTCGGAAGGGTGACGGTGAAAAGTGACGAGTGGCCTAGCACAGAAATTGTGTTAAGCGAAGTCTACTATGCACCCAAGCTAGCCAAGAATCTTATATCGTTGGGTTGTTTGAAGCAAAAAGGGTGTCACATAGATGATAAGGATGATGGCATGGAGATAAGACTTGGTAATAAATCTCTTCTTTTTTCGTGTGGAACTTTGTGGTTCGATTTTTGTGGCAAAAGTGCACTCAAGCACTGTGAATGCTTTCCGAAAGGAGTTTACTGATGTTGTAATGAGCGTACAGAATGAAGGAGCAGAAAACGACGTGCAGGAAGGAAGCCTATATCATTTTCATGCTCGTCTAGGCCATCTTGCCTATGACACGATAGAGCGCATGGCGAAAGACCCACGGTCAGGAATCGCTCTTACTGATCACAGAAGACCAAACTGTCTCACGTGCGCCGAAGGAAAAGGGTCCCGGTCGAAGCAACCGAAGCGGGACTCAGGCGAAAACGCGCCAATTGACCGAATCGGTGGGGTTATCTGTAGCGACCTGAAAGGACCGATAACTCCACGCGACAGAAGAGGAAACCGGTTTTTAGTGGTCTTTGTCGATCACTTCTCCAATTATGTGCGCGTATTTGCCGCCCCCACAAAGGACAGGGCGGCAAAAATGTTCGAACATTTTCTTGTCTGGTTCGAAGGAGAATTTCAATGCAGAATTCACGTGCTGCGCACTGATGGTGGCGGCGAATTTAAAACGCTGGATCTGTTTTGTAAAAGGACGGGAGTACGGAGACAGGTGACTGAAGCCGCAACGCCAGCATCAAACGGGAAGGCTGAGCGGATGAACCGGACCATTTTTAACATGGTCCGGTGTATGATTTTCGGGTCGGGCGTGCCACTGATGTATTGGACGGAAGCGGCTGAGTATGCGACGTACATACTCAACCGCAGTCCGACCAGGGCTAACCCAGGCAGGGCGCCACCTATACAGGTGTTGACGAAAAAGCAAGTGAATGTCAGTGACATTGTGGTTTTTGGATCCCCATGCATGGTATGGAGGGATCCAAAAAACAAATCACTTGGCAAACATGCGGAGCGTGCCCTTATTCTCGGCAAAAATGATCAAACGAAGGGGTACAAGGTCCTCCTGTTGAAAGATCGGGTGGTGACAACCACCCGACACGTTACAAACATCGAGACTCTCGATGAGAAGTCAAATAATCAGATTGCCAGAAATCTGGAAACGGATGACGTCGCAAATGAGGAAATGAACGAAGGCCAAGCTGCTGAGCCGGTTTCAGTCAACCTGTCAGCCAAGAAGAAAAAGGGAGACGGTAAACAACGTGAAAACAACTCTAAAGCCCGGAAATCGGCCAGAAGCGTGAAGAAAACCACAAAGGCTGCCGCTGCAGAAGAAGAAAAAAGGTTGAAAAACCTCAAGAAGCAAAAGAAAAAAGGTTTGCCATTGGAAGGAGTC
>MIQA02004912.1:7840-20310 GCA_001887855.2 Sclerospora graminicola | reverse complement strand
TCAAGGGCTTGTTGAGTACAAAAATCATCCGACCTTCAACATCGCAGTGGGCATCACCGATTGTGATTGTGATAAAAAAAAACGGGGTCGATATTCGACTTTGCATCGACTATAGAATGGTGAATCGCCTCACGAAGTTGATGGTCTATCCGATGCCCTTGATAAACGATTTACTTGAGGATCTGGTCAAAGTTTTATGGTTTTGTTCACTAAACATGGCTAGTGGCTTCTGGGTGGTTTCAATGACTGATCGTGGTCGAGAGATTTCGGCTTTCGTTACACCTTCCGGCCTTTTCAAATGGAACCGGATGCAGTTCGGTTTGAAGAATGCTCCACAAATCTATCAGAGATTGATTGACAATGCTCTCTACGGATATTTCCAGATCAGCGCCGATCGAGAAGCCACCGATCTGCATGATGTGTCTACGGAGGGTGAACCGGACCAAGATCAGAGACGATCAGTTTTGGGAAGGCGATCATATATTGACGACATCTTGGTTACGGCAACATCATGGGATATGCTATGTGATAAGGTCGAACGACTCCTTGATACTTGCGAACGTTGGAATTTATCGATCAGCGTAGCCAAGAGCTTCTGGGGTCAACCCAAGGTCGCTTACTTTGACCATAATGTGTCGATTCAGGGCTTGGAAGCAAACCCGAAAGACTTGGGTGCTCTCAGTAACCTTCCTTTTCCCCGATCACTGAAGGCTATGCAGGATTTTCTCGGATCCCTGAATTATTATTGCTGGTTATCGAAGACTTCTCGATATATGCTGCTATATTATACGAGTTGAAGGAAGTGGATTATCATAGACTACGAGAGCGTGATCGAGTGGGAAAGTCACTGAACGAGAGTAGCTGCGATACCGAAATCAACGAATCGGATCTCAAGACTGGATCGTTGATCGATCGAACTGTGCCAGGGTCAGAAGGTCATATGGAACGAGCTATGGTGGCTTTCAGTAGGTTGAAGGCGAAGATGATTTCGACCCCGATATTGAAACATTTCGACCCAGGAAAGATCCCTGTGGTGATTCTATACGCCAGTAAATGGGCAATATCAGCAGCACTGGTCCAAGATCACGATGTAGTATATTGTCCAGTGACGTTTACAAGCCGGACGTTTAAACCAAATGAGGTCAATTAAGGTATAGTGGATAAAGAAGTGCTGGCACTATTGCGCATATTGGATGTCTGTTATTCTATGCTGGTGACCAGACCTATCAAGGGATTGTCTAGGCGGTCCACCTGGCTTGGTTATTGTCTTCGAACGGAATTGACGGAAGATTGGGGCGATGGACAGCGCTGTTATCTCAGTGGACTTTGGAAATCATCAAATGCACCAAGGGTGAAGAAGAAATTCTCGGTACGCTAGCAGCCAGTATCACACCCCGATCAGAAGTCGATGAAGCTCTGATCGAGGTCGCTCCTTGGAAACAACCGCGAGAATCAATCATTATACCCCACCGATCGTCGGCTCGGAGGAAAATCTGATCGTTGTAAGTTTCGACGGATCAGCGAGCGTGAAGAAAGGCGTAGGGGCGTATAGCGCGTTGTTGTGGAAATTGCCGGAATGGACTGTCATATCTGCTGGTTCAGACTATACCCCGGGCATCACAGTCAATGAAGCCGAATACCGTGGTCTGCTGCTAGGTTTGGATCTCCTGCAAAAGCAAAAGAGTGGAAGGGTAATCATATGTGGAGATTCAAATCTGGTGATCCGGCAGATCACTGGAGAAATCAATTGCAAGGCTCCGCGTTTGAAGTTGTTGAATGATCGTGTTATGAAAGCTCTACGTAGATAGCCAAGTCATGACCTCTTACACGTGAAACGCGACTGAAACAGGAGTGCGGATCACCTAGCCACGATGGCCATGCGTGATCAGACTGGATCGATGATTACCGATCAAGCATTGATGGAGGAATTGGTCGAGATTAATAGGTTGCCCGAGCTGATTCATTTTGAAGATAAACAGGAAGCAGAACAGGTCTCGATCATGACGAGGTCACGAGCCAGATCAACACCCAGCAGGCCACTTTCTCGAGAAAGTCTAACAGAAGAAATAGTACAGGAGATGCGGATTGAAAGAATTCTCAAGGCACAAGACGAAGAAAAATGGATCGTTGATTTGAAGGCTTTTCTGAATGGAGACTTGGAGAAATTGAGCCAGAATGAAGCAAAAGATTGTGTTAAGATCGCGTCCAGCTATGAGATTGACGAAAACGATTTGTTGTTTTACTATGCCCAAGCCGATCGGGCTGACGCAGACCTGGCCCGATCAGCGAGACTTGTGATTCCGGAGACCTTACATGCAGATATCTTGCATCATTATCACGTCAGTTTAGAGGGCGGTCATCAGAGTGTGGGTCGGACGTACCACAGGATTCGCAAACACTTTCACTGGAGAGGTCTATATCGAAGTGTCCAAAAGGTTTGTCCGAACGTGTACAGATTGCGAACCGGGAAGGGTATGCCGAATATTCGGGGTAGATCACCCGGGAACATCCCGGCGACTTACCCTTTCCAATGGATCGCATACCTCCTTGCCGAAATCGTTCAAAGGTAATACAGAACTGCTGATCTGGACTGATCTGTTCACAGGATTGGTGATCTCGAAAGCGGGATCTACCCGGACAGCCCAACAAGTCGCCTGCACTTCTGAGGAATGCGTCTTTAGGCGGTTTGGAGCAAGTGAGGTGATCAGACACGATCGGGAACCAGGTTTAATGACCGAAGTTTTTCAATCATTCAGTCAGATGCTTGTCAGAAATAAAGCGCGACCACGGTCTACCGTCCGCACCATACGCTAACAAGAGCTATTAAGATGTATGTCACGGATTCTGCTCAACAACATTGGGATGAGTATGCAGAGAGACTGGTATTTGCGGTAAGTTCTTCTTTCGATCGGATCAGGGGAGATACTCCGTTTTACTTGGCGTATGGTTGGGACCCCCGATCTACTATCGAATCGGTGATTCCCGCCGGATGTACCCGAGGCCGAGATCGCGAAGCTCGTCGATGGCGTATGGGACTCCAGCGCCATTATCAACATGCGCGAGAACAAGTGAATGAATGGCTGCGGAAGGCGATCGAAGAGAGAGCTGTTCGGAATAACGACCAAGCTGATTATCATAATATCGAACCGGGATCAAGGGTCTGGCTTTACTTGGATCGTGTGAAGGAAGGATACGCCCGGAAGTCAGCGCATCGGTGGCATAGATCATTCCGTGTATCCGAACTGATCGGCGACCATGCTTCTCGGTTAAAACGGCTGGTACCGATTACGGAGTTTTCCCGATCGTCCACTTGTCGAAGCTGAAGCTGGTCCGGGAATACCCCGATCGCCCAAAAACCAGGTTGTCATACCCCGATCGCCCAAAAACCAGTTGTCATCTGATGATCAGCCAAGGTTTGACTTTGACGAGGCTCTCTTGCCTAAAGACTGTTGGGAAAGAACGTTGGATCGAAATGAATTTGAAGTTGAGAAGATTTTGGATACCCGATCGAGCAAGAGGACCCGATTTGGTCGAACCCATCGTGATTATTTGGTTCAGCGGAAAGGTTACGACGATCCAGCATGGGTAGATGAACGGGACCTCAACTGCGGAGCTTTACTAAGGGAGTTTGAACGTGATCGGGTGAGACGAAAGCGATTTGGAGTTATGCAAACTCACGAGAAAGGCAAGCAGGAGTCACAAAACTTTGGGTTGACATATTACGATGGATCAGCCAATGGTAATGGTCAAACAAGTTGAGATCAAGTTGATTGAACTGGTTCGGAGTCAACGGACATGCATATACATATATTCACGAAAATTACATTCACGTGCATATGAACGATAGACATACAAGAAGGGGATAACACTGGGAATCTGGATATGAAGTTTTGGATATGGAAGATAAGAGTTGTCAGAAGGTTATCGTGATATTTAGGGTTAAAAGAGAATGAAATGGAAATTGGTTATCACGATAACTACGGGCCATATTTCACGCGCTGACGGGAGATCCGGAGCGCCGGATGATCCATGGGGCTTAGGAGGTATTGGTTTCGCCAAGGGTCTTGACGATCGGTGAAGTCCAAAGCATCTCGCAACGGGCCGATCGGAGTCGGGTGTCCATGACCGGGATACGATTCCCCGCCGTCTGCCGTAATACCTGGTGACTCCACCCGGCGAATAGGAAGATGCAGCACGCCGGGGAACAGGAATACGTCCAAGTCGCACTCACCAAGCTGGATCCCATCCACTACGAAGTCACAGATCCCGGCCCAAGCAGCTCCAGCTTTGCTGCGTCAACGCTTGCGAGCATGGAAGTATTGCTCAAGCCAAGCGTCCTTACGGATAGACGGAGTGATCGGGAAGTGATAAGTCGCCTCCCATAGCGCCTGACCATGGTCCCGGCAATACGAATCCAGGCGTCCCTTCAGAGCTCTAAACCAGGGGCGATCCGGAAAGTCCAATCCAGGCATAGGCTTCGCGAAAACCTTCTAAGGCTTTGAATCGATCAAGAGCTCGGGGATCCTAGGTTTCAGCAGTTGAGGTTGCCAGTTGTCTTTCTCGGGCGTCGACGACCTGATCGGGAAATCCACCTTGGCAGACGGGACCAACAGCGAGGAACGATTTTTCTCCTTATCAAGAGAACCAGAGGCGTTAGGTCCCGCAGCTGATCAGCGCCACAGGGTTGTCGGGTCGCCAGCAGGGCCCTCGACAGTCGACCTTGCAGAACGACATAGAGGTCCATAAATTTCTTCTTCGGATCATAGCTGTAGTCGTCGTGATGGATCGGTGATTTAGCCGCTTGAATGAAGACGCCAGTGAAGCCGGCCGGTCTAGCAGTTGGCGTCATATCGTCGGTCGGAGGACCACTAGAAGCAGCTGGAACCGGTCGCTTGTCTTCCAATTCATCCTCTCCATCGCCGTCTGAGTCAAGTAAAGCGATGGCCTGAATCAACGAGGCTGAGACCGACGAGGTCATCACCGAAACTCGACGATCAGCGCTACGTGATTTGGCTAGAGCAGTTCGCGTTCGCTCGTCCAGATCTGTTGACCCATCGTCAGAGTCGGCGACGAAGCGAGAGCGTTTAGCCGAAACCGTTTTCCTCTTTCGATGACTTGCCTGTTTGCGCTTCGCCGAACCCAAGATCGACGAGACCGGTCTCGATGCTGGTGGCGGACTAGAGATAGACAGCGAGCGAATCATCGACTGCAAGGAAGCGACAGTATCGGAAGGTTTAGCTGAGACACGCAAGGCAGCAAGATCAGCGGACAACTGATCTCGCTCGACTGTTAAACCTTGGACGCGGTTCATCATGTCCAGCAAATCATGGTCATCAAGTGGCCCACCATCTCGACCATCGAATGCTTCATAGCCTCGATGCGCTGATCTGAAAACAAGGACAGAGAAAGTTAGATACATACTATGGATGAAACAGATGGGTTGGACATACCTTGATCACGAACGGTGATAGACAACGAGCGAACCATCGACTGCAGCGAAGCAACAGTGTCAGAAGGTTTCGCCGAGACACGTAAGGCAGCAAGATCAGCGGACAACTGATCTCGCTCGACTGTTAAGCCTTGGACGCGGTTCGTCATATCCAGCAAGTCATGGTCAAGCTTGACGCGATCCACTCGTAAGGCCGATAGTTGTTGTGCCAAGTCGGCAGAGTCGCACTTCAAACGATCTATGATGACCCGACGATCAAACAACTCGGCGCGAAGCGTCCGGTTAGCCTCTCATAGGGAAATCAATTCAGGAATTGCGCTTTGGAGCCCCAATCGCAGTCGGCTAGTCTCCACGGGACCTAGCGTGAGCGGGCCCGTCCCCTCCACCAAACGAGCCATGCTCTAGATAGCCAACGGGACGTCTCGGAGAGGGCCGAGCAGGGAAACTCAGGAGCGGACGATAAGAAGTTAGAGCCGTCGTCGGAGAGATGAAGCTGGTCGGGATCGTAGTTGCGGTGGTCGAGGCCGGCCAAGTCGCAGGACTGGCTGAGCTTGGTCCTAGAGGCGAGACGCTGGCTGGATAGGCAGCCGAGGAGGCAGGGAAGGAAAGAGGAGGCCGATTCCAATCGGACAGCTGGTTGCTAAGTGAAAGATTCGGAAAATGGGTGAGTCGAACTGCAGTCGTTGCGCGGCGGCAGTTAAGCTCAGGGGCGGCTGTGGTGAAGCGATCTGACAAAATGTTAAGAATAAGGTGGACCACACCTACCCGTTGATTGGTGACGATGGGAACACCCATCAAGATAGGACCGTTGATGGGTGGGACAGGCTGATTCCGTACACGATGAAAGGTGGTTGACAACGGACTGTTGTAGTGTGAAGGGATAAGCCAAATACCGTTATTGCGCCTGGTCCCGGATATTAATGGAATAGCGAATGTCACGGTCCGATCGGGATATTGGATGTTAGGTGGAGTTCATTTGGACGTGCAAGACTAGATCAACCGAGACACACTGGATGTACGGCATCAATGACGAAGTAATATATCAGAAACAGCAGAATCCGGTTATCGGAATGAGTCATGAACGGTACAGATGTTGAAGTTGGATGTGATATGGAAATCCCGGCCTGATCGGCCGAGTCACTTAAGTCCGCCCTAGAATATGAAGATTGGGTACAGGGCAAAGCCGGATATATGGAGTGGTGAGCCGTACGAGCCTTATTAAGCTGAGGCAAGCGGTGAGAGTTGATGGATCCATCCAGAATTAACGTAAGGAGGTCTGATCAGGTTCAATTTCACGAGAAGTGCTGAGTCGGTGCGACCCTTGCGGCCCCGCATGCAATGAAGGTCAAGGATACGGTCGAGTGAACTGGCAATGTCGATGTTGTGATAAACCCTGAGGTGTTTTGAGGTGATATGGGGTTGATCGCCCTGATCACTGCCCCCATCACTATGCTGATCGCTGTGCTGATCATGATCCGAGCCGATCAGCCCCAAATCAGTTTCCAGGTGTGAAGAGAGACGAAGTTTTCAGTTAAGCCGGGTTTAATATGGGGCGAACAGTGTCTGGGAGGCAGATCCCGAACTAGTTCCAGGCTGCTTTTCGAGAGATCAGGATGATTGAAGATCGCCATAGAGTTTGACCATAATCAGTCCAAAAGTGGTACGGATCAGTTTGAAGGTGCGACAAGGATGTGTAAGGTGGTACTGACGAAACCGTGCGACGAACGAACAGGATCGAAGTATGAGGTAGGTCACATGAGTTGGTGTACGGTACACTAGGTATAAGATATTGCATTTATAATAACAGGATTGAATTTACCCCCTAAGCAAAGAGTCGCTCCGCCACGAGTCGCGGTCATTGGGAGCACAGGACTAACTAGGCCCCTGTAGCTCAACTTAATTCCCGGTTAAGACGCGCATAGACGCATTTTGGCTTACCGGAAGGCCCCCGACGGGTTTTGTTTAGGTTTTCAACCCTCACCCCCTCACGCGCACGTGTTTGGAACACGTTATATCAATTGGAAATGTTTTGTGGAGATAACGTTTGTGGTTTACTGTGGAAGATCGTGGTTTGATCGTGGTTTTCGTGGTTTCTCGTTATCTCTCGTTTTTATTGGCTGGCCTGATCGGACGAAGTTTCCCGATCAGTTCCTTTATTTTAACAACTAAGTATCGACTCTGACACGTTCTCCGGTGAAGATTCCCACCCGATGACACCCCCGTCTCGAGAAGGTCATCCCCTCCGACATGATCAAGGTCATACGTTTTGTCAAAGAGTCCACCTGAGTGAGTGTAACCACCCCCGATCAATGGGTACACAAGGTGAGATGAAGTTAAGTATGGATTCTATCGCACATGACGACCGGTCGGATGACCGGGAGGATCGGATCAGTCATCATAGTGTTGATTCATCCGATCCTGATGGCGATCAGGATCAACGGAGTACCCCCTCCGATAATTGGTAGTCCGGGCTAGTGGGTATCCGGATTCCGCCCAAGACCTCCGTCCTGGATTTGGAAATCGGCTCCACCACATAAGCTTATAGCACAGACAATCATTCAACTTTGCCGCTGTATTCCACACTTCCTAAACATTCGTTCACTCCACCATCCTTCCTACTCCCAACTGTTCGTCACCAAACTCAGCCACACGCAATGCCCCACCCACCCCGACCTGCTCATCATGAGTTGCTTGGTCAGCAACGATTTCAATAGCGTCTTACATCTTCATCAGTACTTAATGATTCAACGTCGACCAAAACAATTCCACACATCGTTGGTAGGCACAGGCTCTGAGTCTTCAACTTTTGCCCCGCCGAACGGTTATATACTGCCCAGCAGGCTCAAACTTCGAGTGTTTATTCTCATGTTCTTCAACACGCTATATTAACAGCTACAAATAATAAAGTACACAATGTTAGTATGTATCTATCAGTCGCATCTTACAAAAACACACCATCGCCAAATATGTGACGGCCTTTTGATGGTTTATGAATTTCCTCCATATCAGGGATAATATCTTGATTTTGCGCTTCCATTTTACGCTGATAATCCAGCCATTCCAAATTTGTAATTTCTTACATGCGTCTGAAGTAGTGATTTCGTTAATGAGAACAAGATGCGAGCATGTATGATCATGCGACAGGTTTCCCGCGGTTTGTTCATCATTTTTACACACGCTCCTCGTCCCAATGCATACTGGGCAATTTAATCACAACGGTCGCCAAATCATTCAATCTGCGAAAAGGTTTTCTCGTTGTGATGATCACTGAAATAAAACGTTTCTTGACTTCAATTACATGTATTTGCGACATAGAGCGAGCTACAGCAACTGGTGTGCAATGGCAAACAACTGGTGAACACGTATCCCGTGCTCGTCCTCCAGTGTGTAGCCCTACATCTGTTGTGCTTCCACCTGGGGCAACACTGACCGGTTCATAGCCTGCTACCTTTTCCGTCAATGCATTCACGGACATTCGCACGATGGCAGCGATAAATTGGGGCGTCTTTTGGTGGTCAACTTCCTTGTTGACGACACTTCTGTCACTTCCTTTTAAACTTTGCGCATCGTTTAGAATAGAAGTAAAAGAGACGAGAAACTCGCTTCGAAAGCCACATTGAGATCGGCACAGTGTATATTATGATACCTTAGTGTAGTGGCACTGTGTATACACTCGCCTGACGGCAAATAGTGCAATGTGCGCTCCCAGCCATCCGCAACTACTACTTCAATCTGAATTGTCGTCGCATTTAATTGCGATCGCTGCGCCACACAGCCATGCTGGGGGAGCCACGGATCAATCCACACGTCGCCGCGCTTGTGGCTGCCACTTGGAGCGGTAAGACGCTCCGCTGCTTGTTGCAACACTTGGACTTCATGAGCTGAAAAGACTGCTGCGGACACTGCGCCATGAGCCTCAAGAAGCCCGGGACGATTGTATTGGACATCGAAAGTTGCCACCTTGGATAAAGGCCGCAAACCAACGTGCTAACTTGATACACATCCCAGTGGCATTACTGGCAGTGTCTATAATTCAACCAACATCTTAAGTATGCTGGTGTTGGCAAGAGGTACGTCCCTATAGTGCAAATGTAGTACGGAATAATGCTAAAACAATTATGGAGTAAGAATTCGGAAATGAAAACCTACCGGTACTTGTGTGATAAATGGTCCATTTTTAGTGGTCCAGAAGCCACTCGTTGGCATTCTTTTCGTTCATGGGTCCTCGACTTCTCTTGCTTTATAATAATGCGGAGCGAGTTCCATGAGCCAGTCCGATTTGATGGGAATCAGATTGCGATAATCTTTCGTCGTAAAGGTCAATTCATGGTACACATGCTTAATTTATTAAGACGAAGAAAGGGTGTGTTTCGTAGACACGTGCTGATTGAGTAAAAATTCAATCTTTGAGTATCTTGTTACTCATTTTGGAAAATTCAAGATGCAATTCATATAAAATTATATCAAATCCAAAAAAGGTTACTGATTTCGCATTTCTTACACATTTCCACGATTTGACCCAAAATCTGCGCAAACAGCCAATTGGTGTGCATCTTCTGACCCCGAGATTAGAGGTCTACTAGTGGTTTCTCCTCTATTCGATAACCTTATTAATACTATAATCTAATATAATAGACCCCATTCGAAATAGTAACTATCCCTTTTGGAAACAGAATTTCTGGACAAAGAAAAGGCAATTGTGCAATTAACTTCATACTTTTGGTACGATGAATAAATGCAGTATTGACTCCTTTATTCGCTAACCTTACAATAATGTGTAATGGTTTGGTTTTGCTGAGTATCGAAGAAAGGGCAACAGCTAAGTGAATGTACAACTGATATTGAGGTGGGAAACACACTTTAAATGAACAATTCTGAATCAGATAAGCAAAATGAATGTAAAACCGAACGTGTAGAAAAAAAAGATTTTCTTTTCTTTTTTTCATTAGTAATAATAGGGGCTAAAGTTTGCTTTCGTATAGCGATTACGATAATTTGTCTGTTAGTTGTCGAATTGTCTCCAGTAAGAAAGAAATATGCAGTAATCAGTTAGGTGTGACGCATTTGTTTTTAATGCTGACGTAAACCTCCGGATTGCGTGGAAATTGAGCACGTTCAATCAATGCAAAGATAATGGTCTCCTCTTGACTGGAAGAATGGAGAGACTTGAATTAATATTATGGTCGAAATTGGCTCAAATGAGGGACCAAATACCGAATAAGGATATAATTGTTGTAGAGGAGACGTCCGATTGTGTTGGAGCCGATTTCCAAATCCAGGACGGAGGTCTTGGGCGGAATCCGGATACCCACTAGCCCGGACTACCAATTATCGGAGGGGGTACTCCGTTGATCCTGATCGCCATCAGGATCGGATGAATCAACACTATGATGACTGATCCGATCCTCCCGGTCATCCGACCGGTCGTCATGTGCGATAGAATCCATACTTAACTTCATCTCACCTTGTGTACCCATTGATCGGGGGTGGTTACACTCACTCAGGTGGACTCTTTGATAAAATCGATGATCTTGATCAGGTCGGAGGGGATGACCTTCTCGAGACGGGGGTGTCCTCGGGTGGGAATCTTCACCGGAGAACGAGTCAGTGTCGATACTTAACTTCAGTATCTAAGGCACTGATCGGGAAACTTCGTCCGATCAGGCCAGCCAATAAATACGAGAGATAGCGAATAACCAGGAAAACCACGATAAAACCACTATCTTCCACAGTAAACCACAAACGTTATCTCCACAAAACCTTTCCAAATGATAAACGTGTTCCAAACACGTGCGCTTAATGGGGAGGGTCGAAAACCTAAAGAAAACCCGTCGGGGGCCTTCCGGTAAGCTAAAAATGCATCTAAGCGCGTCTTAACCGGGAATTAAGTTGATCTACAGGGGCTTAGTTAACCCTGTGCTCCCAATGACCGCGACACGTGGCGGAGCGACTCTTTGCTTAGGGGGTAAATTCAGTCCTGTTATTATATATGCAATATCCTATCCCTAGTGTACCGTATACCAACTCATGTGCCTACCTCATACTTCGATCCTGTTCGTTTCGTCGCACGGTTGCGCTAGTACCACCTTACACATCTTTGTCGCACCTTCAAACTGATCCGTACCACTTCTGGACTGATTATGGTCAAACTCTATGGCAATCTTCAACCATCCTGATTCCTCGAAAAGCAGCCTGGAACAAGTTCGGGATCTGCTTCCCAGACACTGTTCGCCCCATAGTTAACCCGGATTAACTGAAAACTCCGTCTCTCTTCACACCTGGAGACTGATTTGGGGCTGATCGGCTCGGATCATGATTAGCACAGCGATCAGCATAGTGATCGGGGCAGTGATCAGGGCGATCCACCCCAGATCGCCTCAAAACACCTCAGGGTCATCACAACATCGACATTGCCAGTTCACTCGACCGTATCCTTGACCTTCATTGCATGTTGGGCCGCAAGAGTCGCACCGACTCAGCACTTCTCGTGAAATTGGACCTGATCAGACCTTCTTACGTTAATTCTGGATGGGTCCATCAACTCTCACCGCTTGCCTCAGCTTAGTAAGACTCGTACGGCTCACCACTCCATATATCCGGCTTTGTCCTGTACCCGATCTTCATATTCTAGGGCGGAGCTAAGTGACTCGGCCGTTCAGGCCGGGATTTCCATATCACATCCAACTTCAACATCTGTACCGTTCATGACTCATTCCGATGACCGGATTTTGCTGTTCCTGATATATTACTCCGTCATTGATGCCGTACATCCAGATTGTCTCGGTTGATCTAGTCTTGCACGCCCACGTGAACTCCACCTAACATCCAATATCCCGATCGGACCGTGACATTCGCTATTCCATTAATATCCGGGACCAGGAGTAATAACGGTATTCAGCTTATCCTGTAACAGGCTAGCTGTTACTGGCTTACACTGTAAAATTGCAATGAGGAAGCGTGCAACTAGTTAGGACCAATTACATTTGGTCCTCCTTAGTTTAATTAAGACAAACTTTAGGTA
>MIQA02004911.1:0-28795 GCA_001887855.2 Sclerospora graminicola | reverse complement strand
TCCTATGTTCGGTCCATCAGTTGCCCTTCAGAGGTCAGAGGGTACAGTTTTATAGAAGTGGATGAGCCGCATTCGTCGATCTTAGCCCGTCTCAAAGCCCCTTCACTTGTACATACAAATAAATATCTATTTGTATGGGACAAACAATTGTACACGATCTTCAACTTACTACTTGTACTGACATAAATATTTGTACATCTTCTCCGTCTGCTTCCTTGTACATACAAATAATTTGTACCTATAGATGGCCCCCTATTTGTACAACACACAAATATTTGTATACTTTCCATAGCGAGTCATTTATATGATACAAGAAAGTTGTACATGATTCTTCCTCGAGCATTTGTAAAACACAATCCATTTGTCCAAGTTTTTCGGTTAGGTAATTGTAAAGTACAAACCTTTTATATTTCCATTTGTCCAATGTGTGAAAACGTTATATTTTTCAGAGCGACCTCATAATAAATTTCTGCATTCGCTGACTGGAATTGGTAACCACCATGTAAATCTAGGGAGACATTACCTCACCGAAGTTTTTATTATCCCCGGGATAAGACATGTATAAAGATTACAAATAGTCTGGACCACAATTTAATATTTATTTGTCCCTGCTCTGTGAATCATTCTATCAGCCTTAATGTGGTGTTGCAAAACAATTTAGTGCGTCATGCTCTAGACTAACAAATTAATATAATTTTACACCTAATTCGTTAGATCATTGCATTACTATATACAGTATATCGCTGTATCAAAATGCTCGCGTGAGTTGGTTCTGATTTGTATCGCGTATAACAGCAATTTGAGATTCATGGATTACATTTTTTACTCGTGCCTTTTGTGTGACGAAATAACAAGTTTTCAAAATATATAATAAAGCATTGATGTCGTTTGATTTCTACAATCACTAGCGAGTTTAATTTGCTTGTTATGAAGCAGCACTTTCAATGTCCTTGTCCTTCATCAAAAGACTATAGCAGATGCAGCATCGAGAATAGTACATTAATACAAGGTGAAGTGAATTATTAATAGTAAAGGTAGCTAGAAGGAAGAAAATGAAAGATTAGTGATAAGAGGTTAAGTAGCTACCATGTATTATTAAGTTATTGGCAAGAATGGAATTATCGCTGCATTACTTTGCACTTGTCATTTGGTATGTCATTTTTCAGTCTCTATATTTATTGAGCAGTTTCTCAATAACAGACGAAATAATACTGTTAAATCTCATTATATCGGTCTTTGACCTCTACACTAAGTCATATAGAGATTACTCGGGAATTCCGTTTTTCAGAAAATACTATGTTATAACTGACTGATATTGGTAATTGATTGGTTTCAGACTAAATGAGCAGGTGTTCTATTGATAATGAATTTACCGAGAAACTGATCACAACACCCTTTTTTACATACAAAAATATACTCAGGAGTATCAATTTGTACAGGTATATATCTCACTAGCTATTAGGGTGCATGTTGTTTAGTTTAAAAAAGCTCCCCGTAGTGATTGCCAATGGTGTATTTGCATTGCAGACTAAACCATTGCCAAACAATGATTTGAATTGTTCAAACAATGGTTCGACCTTTGAATTCTAATACTGGCATTAGATTTGAATACATGTACTTTTCTGTTTCAGAAAAGAATGAGCGATTTGACTTGACTTCTTATATAGTCAATTACCAGAAGTAAATGATAAAATAACTACCTGTGTATGTCCTAATCATTGAGACTATTCGTTTCTCTGGATCTTCAACAGGTTTGGACGGGTTACTCTTCAAATTCATGTATCCTAAGAAGTTTCTTCTCGCTGACAAGAGCGGTGCAGGGTAGTTGGTATAAAAGCACTGGATCAATGACTTCAGATGTATTTCGTCCTTCCTTATTGCTATTTGTCGGTGCTCAATTGCAGTGCGAAGCACTACGTGAGCTCTTCCTTTGGTCCTCGGGAAATGAAGCACTTCCTGGAGACCGCAACTTTTCGGTTGCTGTGACCCTCGCCACACTTCCGGTGTCCTGAAATTGGCTCGATGTCATCGCAAAATCGCATGCTAGCCACTGCTTTATCGGTAATCCTAGGGTGCATGTATATTAGTGGTTCTCACGGTTTAAAGGCAGGTAGGTAAATCTAGCGTATCTACAACCGTGAGAACCTTTTGTACACAGAAAAGTACCCACAGAAACGATTTAAGCCAATGATGTATACGGCAGGTTGTATTACCCTTTATATTTCACGAAGTCCGATCGGCTGCTTCAGAAATCAGCCAATCAGAAATACCTCTAACTGTTTGTTTTTGCCTCCTGCTTAAGGCAAACGTGTAAAAAGGCAAACAGAAAGTGTGCTCTGATTTGGTCTGTTTTGCCTACTCTTACATACCTTCGAACGGTGAGAACCACTATTTACTAAATCCTACGCTTTTCTGGACGTCTTCGAAACTTGTTCCCTTGCGTGTGTAGAAGTTAATGAAGTTCTTTAATAAGGTTGTCTTGAATCAGAATTTTTACTATAACTTGTTCCGGCTACGGCTAAGAGCAACTCCACCGGCGAAGCTATTTTAGTGACAAATCCGCAAAAAAGTGAGCGCCCCTGCAAGGTACCCCCCCCCCTGCACCATAACGAAGAAGCAACGTACCGTTAATAATGAAGTCTGTGTGGCGTGTGCAAAACAAGACCGTCATCTTTAACCGTCTTCGTAGCAAAAGGGAGTGCAACGATTTCTACTCAAAGGTGACAATATCTTCTCTGCATTTACCTGCATCAGGCTAAATTCTTGTTGCTTATCCACACACAATCAAGTTATGGATTTAGGGGGTGTAATCACCAAAAATTTGCAAAAGCTAAGAGCTGCTAGGGTCATCAAGTTATCAATTAAGGAACGTTATTAGGCCAAAGTTTCCTCTAATTCTGCTATTTATGCAATTCATAGGCTTTAATGTTTCCATTTTACCTGTACCTTTGACCTTCAATTGTAATGAAGTACAATCCTCTAAAGGACAGTCAAACCGCTTTTCATATGGCCACAAAGCTTTTTTCTAGGAATTTTCGGTCCAGTAGCGAGATTGCAGGAAGATAGTTTAGGTTTTTTGGTAAATCTGTTGCCTTACTATGCTTATTTTTAGTTTAAAAATTGAATTTAGATGTTGTTCATTGCTAAAAGCAAGAAGAAAAATTACTTGGGAGAACGAATTATTATATGCTCCTTGTTCATTATTTACGGTACGTTGTACCTACGTTATAGTACAGGGGGGTGTACCTAGCAGGGGGGGTGTATCTGGTCACGCCCATATCTCATCGCAAATTCCTACCGGACCATTCCTTGAAAATTTGTCGCAGATCTGCGTGCGAATTTGCAAATTAGCGAGAAATATTAAGCAAACTATTTTCAAATTACTGGACCATTTGCAAGCAACCGGTGCAACGCCAGAACTCTTTTACTTTTTGCGCAAAATCTAAAGAGCAAAAAGCCTAAAATTCGCTACCTGCCTGCTCTAATGAACATAACAATTTTTTATAGCCCACGATATTAAATTCCTGTTTATATTGATATTTAAGTGGTTGGTCTATTTCTGAATTAGTGATCTACTGTTTTAAAACCCCATTCCTCGATTTGAACCCCCCTTGAATAGAAGCCAAGGTGCACCTAGGGTTAATGACCCTCAAATACACAAAAGCCAACTTTCGTTTTTCTCAAAATAAAATCTCCTCTCGAATATAACCCCACGTTTGGGTGATAACCCCAGTGGTATAAAATAGATTTTACAGTAGTTTATATTGATGAAAATTTGGAACTACCAATCTTCTATCCACTCGTTCCTCTTGGTGTCTCGTGCCGGAGTTCTATGAATTCGAGAAGCTTCGCCTTTTCTCGTTCTGGAATATTCGTAATGACGGTGTACCATGTCACATCTGGCTGCATCATCACTTGGTCGTCGTCAAGTCGTCATCGTTGACGAAAACCTGACTGTTCAACGACAGTATACACCCCAGCCCTCCCACTCACTCTTGTTGTCCACGTGGCTCGTTCGACGTGATACATAGCTGCCTTTTGACTGGACCGAGACCCTTGATTTGAAAGCGCTGGCCAATCGCGTCCTTGATATTCTGTACCATGGCCACCGACTTCGTAGCCATTACCATGTCCTTAACGTAAAGGCATACGTACGCCAAGATATCACCGTCGTTCTTCTTCTAGATTCACCGTTCAGCGCCACACGCGACGAACTCCATCCCCAGCAACGCATTGTGGATGGTCTGGTTCCAAGCGTTGGCAGCCTACTTTATTCCGTACGGTGCGCGGCTGAGCTCCAGCACGTACTTACTCCCGATTTCTATTTTATCAAGATACGCTTCCTCACGTGGTGTAGTCGCTCTCAGAAATTCCTTCTGAGATGCAAGCACTAACGGGGGGCCCAGATGACATACTTTCGGAGGGGTACTCCGTCAATCCAGTTCTTGATCCGAGCCAGCATCCAGCCGGCTGGATCGGTCACTCCCATCACCTTGGTTGTGACGACTTGGATAGTCCATGTTTGTAAAGCTCACCTTGTGTTCCCGTCAGAACTGGCGGTTACGCTCTCTTGGTGGACTCTAGGGCGAAAAGTTAAAAGAACGTAAAATAGGAGGACGATGGTTAGGACTGGGGTTGCTCCTGGGCAGAAATCTTTACCGAGGAGCAGGCTGGCGCTGTACTTGAAATTTGTATACCGCAGAGGCTGGACCGAGAATAATTGATCGGCCAGCTAAACCAAAGATAATAAAGGGGTAAATTCAATCTTATGTGTAAAAAGGGAATCCAAATAATACTCCACAATCTTCCATAGTAAGCCAAAACTTCACCACACTTTCCAATAGAGATAAACCGTGTTCAAAACACGGGCGACATGAGTTGAGTATAAGTTTCACGACGACTCCCGGCCAGGGGACTTCCGTTGGGTTCCTTTTAACCTTCCCCAGGTAAACCAATAGCACAAGAGGGGACCTTGTTAGCCCTCAGCTGTGAACCAATGATGACTTGCGTCCTAGAAAGCGAAACGTATACTGATTTTTTCCCTAGATCCAATATGACCTTTTGTGTCCCCTTCCCAAAATAACCTGGCTGGCTAGTTATGTGCTGTACCTGAAATAGCGCGGCCAGATCAACCTTGATAGTTTTGTGTACCGTACACCAAATACCCTGATAGCTTTTTTGTTCCGTACACCAAATAGCCTGGCCGATCTGGATAGCCATCCACCTCGACCTGAACAAAACCTGACCGCCGACTCTGATTCCCCTTTTGCGGCCACGCATCCATCTTCGGCGTCCCATCCAGATTCTTCAGGCGCATAACCTTCCTCAGCGCCCCTCATACGTACTTTTCTTAGCCAATCCGCCCCTTGGCCACCCATAGCCACCATCGACGTCCATCCAGCTCCACCTGGTCCGGCCAGCCAACTTCTGGCTGACCTAGTTCCGAGTCTCCAGATCACCTTCATCTGGACCCATTGCCGGCTCGTCCCCCAAGATCGGCTACGTCACCTGTATGTTACCTAAGTGCGCGATCCCCAGGTCTCGGATGTCGTCCAGGGCACCCGGAGGTAGCCAATTTGAAAGGTCAGATCACTGCTTTGACTGCCCAGGTAGCTAGCTACCCTTGAAAAGGCAAAGACCGAGCTGTCGTTAGCTGCAGAACTAGCAAACCAAACCGGCGAGCAGATAAGGCCAGTGCTCGGGAGATGCTCGCTACCCTAGGTTCCCATGGCCACATTGCTCAATTGGAAAACGAGGTAGCTGGCCTTGTTCGGGATATGGACCGGTATAAGTTGCTGTCCGAATCTATCGACTTTCTTTGCATCCTACACCAGAAAACAGTATCCACCTCGGAGTCCCAACGTACGTGCAGTCACTCTTGACCTGGTTTGCTTCCTCAGCTGCTCACTCTACATGTTCCCTGCAGGAAACCACATCTTGTACCTCCGCACCTTGCTGGTCAAGGCTTCTCATGCTTCCCGAGAAATTGCCAAGTGCTAAGAGCGGTATGTCCGTATCTCTCAGTAATTGGAGATATCTCAAGTGAGCTTTGGTCGGCTAGAGGGGTTCAGGATCCACGTCTCGCGGAAGCTAGAGAGGCGCCAGAAACATTTGAAACAGTTGACCTATCAGCTGCTTGAACTCCAATTCGAAATCTAAGAATATCAGGAGGTATTGCCGACGCCCAAGCAAACGTGACTAAATTAAGGGAGGTAGGCTCCGATATCCTTGACCAGCGAACGGATCCCATGTCTGTGATACAGGCATCCCGGGACCAGCTGGCAGAAGCGAGGGCCAGGGTTGCGCATCTGATGCAGGGTCTCGCGTCTATCCGACGCACCATCCGGCATCTCCTTGACCTGTCTGCTCCCGTGGTCTCGTTTTCGATTCCACCGCTGACCCGTCTTTGCCATTGTCAGCTGACTCTGGTGCCGACATCGAAATATCCGAAGGGAACACGTCCGTCTCAGATAACTTGAAGACTACAGATGACGGAATAACCAAGCAACTCAGGATCTGGAATGCCTTCCGGGAGCCTAAACCCCCCACGGTCGCCGCAGCTGGTCGACCCACTTCCCAAGGAGGGCTCCACGATAAACGTAGGTCCAGCCGGATCTCGTCCCTCCCATCTCAGGCGGTCACTAAACGGCCAAAGCAGTCTGCCTTGTTAGCAGAAGTCTCAAAGGTTTGGGGTGAAGACAAACTGGACTCCAGCCCGGAGTCGAACTCGACCACTTCCTGTCAGTCTGATTGAGGTGGGTCACCCCTACGTGACAATGTCCAAGAGTATTCGCCTGGCTCTCCTCACTCTCCGGTTATTCCTAACATTTCACCTCATGACCCCCGAGGACCATCCACCGCTTCCCGGACGAGGAAGAAAAATCCAGCCTGTTTGAAAAAGACAATGACAAGGCTACCAATGAGGATTTTAAAACGTCACGTCGTCAGGACGTCTTTGATTTGGACGAGCCGGCTTCGGACATGGGCGAGTCTGAAGGGTCCGCTGAAGAGTCCAAGAGGTAGGTTGAAGAGTCTTCCCCCCTTTGGTTTCCTCGTCGAGAAGCCTTGGGCTCTTCTGACTTGAGTACGGCTCGCCCTTGGTCTGCGGTCCAGCTGAAGGCCTACGCGTCGCTAATCTCTCTGGCGGCCATATCGTTCGATTGTTGTCTCGTCCAGCGTTTCGCATATCTCTTCCGTCTTCCCGGGCACCACGTGCTTCGTCCTGGCGTCCTGACCTGGTCATTTCTGAGCATATCAAAACGGGTTTTAACTTTAGAACGGTGGATCGTATTGGAGACGAATGTGTCAGATATGAGTCTGCCCCGCACCGGCTGGGTTGCCGGTTTCCGTCATGCGTATACGGAATTTCTCTCCGCCATTGTCGGGCTATTTGGGAGTCCACTCACTTCCTCTACATTTTGGCTGGAGCCCAGCGCCTAGATCCCGGTGTATTCGAATACCGTGCCCAACGTAAGCACCACCGCAACCGGGTTGGTGAAGGCTGGACTAGCCTGTGATTCTCCTCGCTAATGGAATAACAGATGTTCACTGTGACCTGGACTGTTCATTTGTCCCATGGTGTTGCATATGGCTAACCGTAAGGTAGAAAAGAGTGGGGAGCCAGCCGAGGACGGAAACTGGTATCCAGGACTAGGTGACCCCAGTCACGCTACACCCTCCAGGTTTCTCTTGCCATGATCGACCGGCAAGATCCGTGGCGTAACCAATATCACAGCCGCCATCCTGGCCTCAGCGTAACTCGACTCCAGAACAAGTATCGTCGCACTGGTAGATGAAGGCCTGGATCCCGACCCCGGTGGCTAGCATATTCCCGTTTGTTTGTAGTTCGCTCAATTCCACCCATCCATTCATTGTTGTTACTTTGCCAATTTGTTTATCGCTCCGTCACCCATGTCAGGGCGACATCCTCTCTACTTCCTACTTCTCTCCGTAATCCAACCACCTGTCCATCTTCATCATTTCATCACCTTTGCTGGCCCCGTAAGCTCTTGGCCAGCATATGATTGGTCATTTTTTCGACCACATTAAATTCTGTCCACTATTTGATTGGTCGATTAATATCATCTAGTCCGGCTTGACCTGCTGAACGACACCAGGATGGACGAGATTTTTGGGTCAGCTCCACTTACTTCATGATTCTTTATGATCTCCAATCGATCCGGCTCGCTTGCTGGCGGCCAAACTCCTTCATCAGCGCCTCACAATTTAGATCCAGCTCATCTACTCACGTCGGTTCATCGTAGGTTTTTCACTGTACCAAAAATTCCCTGTGGGGCCGTCCAAATCTGGTCTTCCGTCCTGATCCGACATTCAAAATCCATTCAACTTCATATTCATCTGAGTCTAGCGGTCTGTCTCAACTGTCTTCGGGCAAGAGGGATTCGTCAAAATCAGACAAGTATTCGGGCGGTCTGGGAAGTGTCTTACTGATTTCAGCCTGGACACATGAACAATCCAAAAAACGTTGTAATCAGTGCCTGCTGTAACCAACTGAAGGGCATGCCGTGCCGCATATGAGCCAGCTTCCGTGCATAACCTTCCTTGACTCGATCAAGGTACACCCATACCTGGAAGCCTGGCTCTATAGCGTGCTCGCTGGCCTGGTCATTGTTCCGACCGGTGCGTTCCTGGATAGCTGGCGTTCGTTCACTTGTTCACGTGCCAGCGAGTAATGGTGTTGTACCCCTATCCTCCAGCGACGAGCATCTCAATCGCGGCTTCGGGTAAACCCTATTGGGGTTGAATCTTCCAAGGTGGATCTAGGATCCCATCCATATGCTGAGTAAAAAAGGGCTTCTCCCCTCACCCGATCGTAAGATGAATTAATAGCAAAGACCGGTCATTCAGCATATTCGTCCCAATCGTGCTAGTCGGCCTCCACCATATATATTTTTATGGCTCTAGTCAGAGTCTGTACCATTCTTTCGGCCTTCCTATTCGCTAATGGACGATACGCCGAGGTTACGCTCTGTTTCTCGACTTTTCACTTTTCGGCTTAGGGGTCTATCAAGAGAGCGCAAGTGAAAAGTCCGTCGAATAAGGTGACGATGGTTATGAATAGGGGTAGCTCCTGGGCGGAAATCTTCACCGGGGAGCAGGATTGGCAATATACTTGAAATTTGTATACTGCGACGGCTAGACCGAGAATAATCGATCGGCCACCCAAACCAATGACAATAAAGGGGTAAATCCAAACGTTTACGTAATAGGGAATCCAAAATGAAACTCCACAATCTTCTACACTAGGCCAAAACGTTACCTCACTTTCCAATATGAGATATAACCGTGTTCAAAACACGGGCGACTTGAGGTGAGTATACACGACGCAGCGACTCCCGGTCAGGGGACTTCCGGTGGGTTACTTAACCTTCCCCGGGCAAACCAATAGCAGCAGGAGGGGACCTTGTTAGCCCTCTGCTGTGAACCAATGAAAGCGACTTGTGTCTAAGAAAGCGAAACGTATACTGATTTTTATCCCTCTCCAATACTTCCTTTTATGTAACCTATCCCAAATAGCCCGGCTGGATTGTTGTGTGTCTTACCTGAAGTGGCCCAGTTAGCTTCATCCGGATGCTCTTTTGTTTACTGCACACCAAACCCAGCCGGTACACCAAACCCAGCTGGTACACCAAACCCAGTCGGATCGGCCGGATACTCCTTCGTGTACCGCACATCAAATAACCGGCTCGACCCGGATAGCCGTCCAACTCTGGCGCCTCATCCCTCCTCTATAAAACTCAACCTTCTTCAGAACCCTTTGCCCATACACCTTCCAAACAATCTGACCTTCGGTCATCCACTGTCTTAGGTCATCCGGTTCACCTGATCCGGATGGCCCATCTCCAGCTAGCCCAATTACCAACATCTCGACCACACCCATCTGTCTCGATTTCATGCCTGACACCGTCCTGCCGCTGGTGGATACGCTTGGCGACTGCCATCCGGCATCTACGCCCTTAGTCCGCATTTTCCGCCAATCAGAAGGCGCCCTCGGGAACGTATTTCATACCTTCCCGTTGATTAATTCACAAGTCACTTCACCATGGGAAAATCGTCTGTGTAGGAAGCAACCAATATTTACGTACGTTGCTTCTGACGGCATCGCAAAAAAAGAGTCACGAAGAGTGTCACGAATACGCCCCTAAAAATCGGGCCATCTTAAGCCGGCCATGCGCGGCCTCCAGCTCGGCGTTCTGCATTCTAAGCTGCATGCAGACCAAATCGTTCTCAGCGACCTCTTTTTAGACTTGATCTTCCGCCCAATCGGCTGCAGTGATCAGTGAGTCCCGATCTTGCTCGAGCTTTCGTATCTTATGGTCGGCTTGAACCGCGATCAGCAGGCCTCGGCAAACAGGGCATGGATGCCTTTTCATAATGGCGTATATTACCATGTGATGTCCATCAGCCGGACTCTGAAAACCATTGAACTGAAATATGGGCTGGTGGACAACGAAGTTCTGGTCTTGCTACAGAACGTGGATGTGTGTTTACGATGTTTGTACCCCGGCCTATCAAGGTTTTATCCATGCGGTCGACCTTGTTATGGCTTCTTACGGCTGGCGGAATGGATGATCGGCTGGGTAAATGGGCTGTACTGTTGTCCCATTGGTCACTAGATGTGAGCAAATGCACTAAAGAAGTAGAACAGATACTGGGCACTTTAGCGGCCAGCATCACCTCATGAGCAGAAGTGGAAGAAGTACTGATAGCGATATCGCCCCAGAATCAGCCACAACAATCCATCACACTCCCGCCACCGACTGTCAGTCCAGCAAAAGTGTTAATGGTTCTGAGCTTCGACGGGTCAGATTGCGTCAAGAAGGGGTGGGTGCTTACAGTGCCATCTTGTGGAAGCTGCCCGAGTGGAAAGGGGTCCGACTTTACGCATAATATAACAGTAAATGAGGAGGAAAACCGAGGACCGCTGCTTTGCTTTGATTTGCTGGCCGGTCAGACACAGGGGCAATTTTTTATAGGTGGTGACTCCAATCTAGTGGCTAGACAAATCACTGGGGGAGATTTACTGTATGATTCCCCGACTAAGATTGTTGAATGATCGGGTCATGTCAGCCCTGAGGAAATGGCCAGAGCACGAAATGTTTCATGCTAAAAGAGAGTGGAATAAAAGTATAGACCATCTGGCCATGTTGGCGAAGCGGATCCAACCCTGCTATCGAATTTGGTGGAGATCAATCGACTACCTGAGCTTATTCGGACGGCTGACACCGAGAAGGTATTTGAGTGAATGCTGTCACCCGGTCGCAGAAGCGCCGTTTGATGGCCGCTGACCCGCCACCTACAAATATGAAAATGAAGGGATAGTGCAGCAGCTGCGAGCAAAACGGTCCCCCAAAGCGCACGACGAAGGAGTGGATGGTGAATGTTAAAGCGTATCTGAATGGGGAAATATGCAGAGCAGGCCGAGGGGTGTTTTAAGATGGCTCCGGACCACGAAGTGGATGAGGATGGGTTGTTGTTTTTCTATCGAGATGCTGACCAAGCAGGAGGCCGATAGGGATATGTCAGCACGGTTAGTCGTGTCGACCACCTTACAATCGGATGTGCTCCACCATTACCATGTAAGTTCGGAAGGAGGATATCAGGGCATCGGACGAATATATCACAAGATTAAGGGGCACTTTCACCGGAGAGGCCTCTACAACAGTGTGCAAGCTTATATGAGAAGCTGTCCGGATTGTGAGACGGGGAAGGGTTGGCCGACCATTAAAGGGCGGTCACCGGAAAACGTACAAGCAACCTATTCTTTTTAAGTTATCGCGATGGGCCATATCCCATTCCTACCTAAGTCTCAAAATGGATATACCGAACTGTTGATTTGAACGGATTTGTTCACAGAGCTGGTCATAGCTAAAGCCAGTTCCACCCGTACAGCGCAGCAGGTGGATCAGAGGTACAAGAAATGCGTGTGTAGACGTTTTGCGGCCAGCGAGTTATTAGACAAAATAGGGAACCTGGATTTATGGCAGATGTGTTCTGATCTTTCAATAAAATTTTGGGGCAGAAACAGAGCGTAACCACAGCTTATCGTCCATTAGCGAATAGGAAGGCCGAAAGAATGGTACAGACTCTGACTAGAGCCATAAAAATATATGTGGTGGAGGCCAACTAGCACGATTGGGACGAATATGCCGAATGACCGGTCTTTGCTATTAATTCATCTTACGATCGGGTGAGGGGAGAAGCCCTTTTTTACTCAGCATATGGATGGGATCCTAGATCCACCTTGGAAGCTTCAACCCCAATAGGGTTTACCCGAAGCCGCGATTGAGATGCTCGTCGCTGGAGGATAGGGGTACAACACCATTACTCGCTGGCACGTGAACAAGTGAACGAACGCCAGCTATCCAGGAACGCACCGGTCGGAACAATGACCAGGCCAGCGAGCACGCTATAGAGCCAGGCTTCCAGGTATGGGTGTACCTTGATCGAGTCAAGGAAGGTTATGCACGGAAGCTGGCTCATATGCGGCACGGCATGCCCTTCAGTTGGTTACAGCAGGCACTGATTACAACGTTTTTTGGATTGTTCATGTGTCCAGGCTGAAATCAGTAAGACACTTCCCAGACCGCCCGAATACTTGTCTGATTTTGACGAATCCCTCTTGCCCGAAGACAGTTGAGACAGACCACTAGACTCAGATGAATATGAAGTTGAATGGATTTTGAATGTCGGATCAGGACGGAAGACCAGATTTGGACGGCCCCACAGGGAATTTTTGGTACAGTGAAAAACCTACGATGAACCGACGTGAGTAGATGAGCTGGATCTAAATTGTGAGGCGCTGATGAAGGAGTTTGGCCGCCAGCAAGCGAGCCGGATCGATTGGAGATCATAAAGAATCATGAAGTAAGTGGAGCTGACCCAAAAATCTCGTCCATCCTGGTGTCGTTCAACAGGTCAAGTCGGACTAGATGATATTAATCGACCAATCAAATAGTGGACAGAATTTAATGTGGTCGAAAAAATGACCAATCATATGCTGGCCAAGAGCTTACGGGGCCAGCAAAGGTGATGAAATGATGAAGATGGACAGGTGGTTGGATTACGGAGAGAAGTAGGAAGTAGAGAGGATGTCGCCCTGACATGGGTGACGGAGCGATAAACAAATTGGCAAAGTAACAACAATGAATGGATGGGTGGAATTGAGCGAACTACAAACAAACGGGAATATGCTAGCCACCGGGGTCGGGATCCAGGCCTTCATCTACCAGTGCGACGATACTTGTTCTGGAGTCAAGTTACGCTGAGGCCAGGATGGCGGCTGTGATATTGGTTACGCCACGGATCTTGCCGGTCGATCATGGCAAGAGAAACCTGGAGGGTGTAGCGTGACTGGGGTCACCTAGTCCTGGATACCAGTTTCCGTCCTCGGCTGGCTCCCCACTCTTTTCTACCTTACGGTTAGCCATATGCAACACCATGGGACAAATGAACAGTCCAGGTCACAGTGAACATCTGTTATTCCATTAGCGAGGAGAATCACAGGCTAGTCCAGCCTTCACCAACCCGGTTGCGGTGGTGCTTACGTTGGGCACGGTATTCGAATACACCGGGATCTAGGCGCTGGGCTCCAGCCAAAATGTAGAGGAAGTGAGTGGACTCCCAAATAGCCCGACAATGGCGGAGAGAAATTCCGTATACGCATGACGGAAACCGGCAACCCAGCCGGTGCGGGGCAGACTCATATCTGACACATTCGTCTCCAATACGATCCACCGTTCTAAAGTTAAAACCCGTTTTGATATGCTCAGAAATGACCAGGTCAGGACGCCAGGACGAAGCACGTGGTGCCCGGGAAGACGGAAGAGATATGCGAAACGCTGGACGAGACAACAATCGAACGATATGGCCGCCAGAGAGATTAGCGACGCGTAGGCCTTCAGCTGGACCGCAGACCAAGGGCGAGCCGTACTCAAGTCAGAAGAGCCCAAGGCTTCTCGACGAGGAAACCAAAGGGGGGAAGACTCTTCAACCTACCTCTTGGACTCTTCAGCGGACCCTTCAGACTCGCCCATGTCCGAAGCCGGCTCGTCCAAATCAAAGACGTCCTGACGACGTGACGTTTTAAAATCCTCATTGGTAGCCTTGTCATTGTCTTTTTCAAACAGGCTGGATTTTTCTTCCTCGTCCGGGAAGCGGTGGATGGTCCTCGGGGGTCATGAGGTGAAATGTTAGGAATAACCGGAGAGTGAGGAGAGCCAGGCGAATACTCTTGGACATTGTCACGTAGGGGTGACCCACCTCAATCAGACTGACAGGAAGTGGTCGAGTTCGACTCCGGGCTGGAGTCCAGTTTGTCTTCACCCCAAACCTTTGAGACTTCTGCTAACAAGGCAGACTGCTTTGGCCGTTTAGTGACCGCCTGAGATGGGAGGGACGAGATCCGGCTGGACCTACGTTTATCGTGGAGCCCTCCTTGGGAAGTGGGTCGACCAGCTGCGGCGACCGTGGGGGGTTTAGGCTCCCGGAAGGCATTCCAGATCCTGAGTTGCTTGGTTATTCCGTCATCTGTAGTCTTCAAGTTATCTGAGACGGACGTGTCCCCTTCGGATATTTCGATGTCGGCACCAGAGTCAGCTGACAATGGCAAAGACGGGTCAGCGGTGGAATCGAAAACGAGACCACGGGAGCAGACAGGTCAAGGAGATGCCGGATGGCGCGTCGGATAGACGCGAGACCCTGCATCAGATGCGCAACCCTGGCCCTCGCTTCTGCCAGCTGGTCCCAGGATGCCTGTATCACAGACATGGGATCCGTTCGCTGGACAAGGACGTCGGAGCCTACCTCCCTTAATTTAGTCACGTTTGCTTGGGCGTCGGCAATACCTCCTGATATTCTTAGACTTCGAATTGAAGTTCAGGCAGCTGAAAGGTCAACTGTTTCAAATGTTTCTGGCGCCTCTCTAGCTTCCGCGAGACGTGAATCCTGAACCCATCTAGCCGACCAAAGCTCACTTGAGATATCTCCAATTACTGAGAGATACGGACATACCGCTCTTAGCACTTGGCAATTTCTCGGGAAGCATGAGAAGCCTTGACCAGCAAGGTGCGGAGGTACAAGATGTGGTTTCTTGCAGGGAACATGTAGAGTGAGCAGCTGAGGAAGCAAACCAGGTCAAGAGTGACTGCACTTACGTTGGGACTCCGAGGTGGATACTGTTTTCTGGTGTAGGATGCAAAGAAAGTCGATAGATTCGGACAGCAACTTATACCGGTCCATATCCCGAACAAGGCCAGCTACCTCGTTTTCCAATTGAGCAATGTGGCCATGGGAACCTAGGGTAGCGAGCATCTCCCGAGCACTGGCCTCATCTGCTCGCCGGTTTGGTTTGCTAGTTCTGCAGCTAACGACAGCTCGGTCTTCGCCTTTTCCAGGGTAGCTAGCTACCTGGGCAGTCAAAGCAGTGATCTGACCTTTCAAATTGGCTACCTCCGGGTGCCCTGGACGACATCCGAGACCTGGGGATCGCGCACTTAGGTAACATACAGGTGGCGTAGCCGATCTTGGGGGACGAGCCGGCAATGGGTCCAGATGAAGGTGATCTGGAGACTCGGAACTAGGTCAGCCAGAAGTTGGCTGGCCGGACCAGGTGGAGCTGGATGGACGTCGATGGTGGCTATGGGTGGCCAAGGGGCGGATTGGCTAAGAAAAGTACGTATGAGGGGCGCTGAGGAAGGTTATGCGCCTGAAGAATCTGGATGGGACGCCGAAGATGGATGCGTGGCCGCAAAAGGGGAATCAGAGTCGGCGGTCAGGTTTTGTTCAGGTCGAGGTGGATGGCTATCCAGATCGGCCAGGCTATTTGGTGTACGGAACAAAAAAGCTATCAGGGTATTTGGTGTACGGTACACAAAACTATCAAGGTTGATCTGGCCGCGCTATTTCAGGTACAGCACATAACTAGCCAGCCAGGTTATTTTGGGAAGGGGACACAAAAGGTCATATTGGATCTAGGGAAAAAATCAGTATACGTTTCGCTTTCTAGGACGCAAGTCATCATTGGTTCACAGCTGAGGGCTAACAAGGTCCCCTCTTGTGCTATTGGTTTACCTGGGGAAGGTTAAAAGGAACCCAACGGAAGTCCCCTGGCCGGGAGTCGTCGTGAAACTTATACTCAACTCATGTCGCCCGTGTTTTGAACACGGTTTATCTCTATTGGAAAGTGTGGTGAAGTTTTGGCTTACTATGGAAGATTGTGGAGTATTATTTGGATTCCCTTTTTACACATAAGATTGAATTTACCCCTTTATTATCTTTGGTTTAGCTGGCCGATCAATTATTCTCGGTCCAGCCTCTGCGGTATACAAATTTCAAGTACAGCGCCAGTCTGCTCCTCGGTAAAGATTTCTGCCCAGGAGCAACCCTAGTCCTAACCATCGTCCTCCTATTTTACGTACAAGCACTAAGTGAGCTCTTCCTTTGGTCCTCGGGAAATGAAGCACTTCCTGGAGACCGCAACTTTCCGGTTGCTGTGACCCTCGCCACACTTCTGGTGTCCTGAAATTGGCTCGATGCCATCGCAAAATCGCATGCTAGCCACTGCTTTATCGGTAATCCTAGGGTGCATGTATATTAGTGGTTCTCACGGTTTAAAGGCAGGTAGGTAAATCTAGCGTATCTACAACCGTGAGAACCTTTTGTACACAGAAAAGTACCCACAGAAACGATTTAAGCCAATGATGTATACGGCAGGTTGTATTACCCTTTATATTTCACGAAGTCCGATCGGCTGCTTCAGAAATCAGCCAATCAGAAATACCTCTAACTGTTTGTTTTTGCCTCCTGCTTAAGGCAAACGTGTAAAAAAGGCAAACAGAAAGTGTGCTCTGATTTGGTCTGTTTTGCCTACTCTTACATACCTTCGAACGGTGAGAACCACTATTTACTAAATCCTACGCTTTTCTGGACGTCTTCGAAACTTGTTCCCTTGCGTGTGTAGAAGTTAATGAAGTTGTCTTTAATAAGGTTGTCTTGAATCTGAATTTTTACTATAACTTGTTCCGGCCACGGCTAAGAGCAACTCCACCGGCGAAGCTATTTTAGTGACAAATCCGCAAAAAAGTGAGCGCCCCTGCAAGGTACCCCCCCCCCTGCACCATAACGAAGAAGCAACGTACCGTTAATAATGAAGTCTGTGTGGCGTGTGCAAAACAAGACCGTCATCTTTAACCGTCTTCGTAGCAAAAGGGAGTGCAACGATTTCTACTCAAAGGTGACAATATCTTCTCTGCATTTACCTGCATCAGGCTAAATTCTTGTTGCTTATCCACACACAATCAAGTTATGGATTTAGGGGGTGTAATCACCAAAAATTTGCAAAAGCTAAGAGCTGCTAGGGTCATCAAGTTATCAATTAAGGAACGTTATTAGGCCAAAGTTTCCTCTAATTCTGCTATTTATGCAATTCATAGGCTTTAATGTTTCCATTTTACCTGTACCTTTGACCTTCAATTGTAATGAAGTACAATCCTCTAAAGGACAGTCAAACCGCTTTTCATATGGCCACAAAGCTTTTTTCTAGGAATTTTCGGTCCAGTAGCGAGATTGCAGGAAGATAGTTTAGGTTTTTTGGTAAATCTGTTGCCTTACTATGCTTATTTTTAGTTTAAAAATTGAATTTAGATGTTGTTCATTGCTAAAAGCAAGAAGAAAAATTACTTGGGAGAACGAATTATTATATGCTCCTTGTTCATTATTTACGGTACGTTGTACCTACGTTATAGTACAGGGGGGTGTACCTAGCAGGGGGGGTGTATCTGGTCACGCCCATATCTCATCGCAAATTCCTACCGGACCATTCCTTGAAAATTTGTCGCAGATCTGCGTGCGAATTTGCAAATTAGCGAGAAATATTAAGCAAACTATTTTCAAATTACTGGACCATTTGCAAGCAACCGGTGCAACGCCAGAACTCTTTTACTTTTTGCGCAAAATCTAAAGAGCAAAAAGCCTAAAATTCGCTACCTGCCTGCTCTAATGAACATAACAATTTTTTATAGCCCACGATATTAAATTCCTGTTTATATTGATATTTAAGTGGTTGGTCTATTTCTGAATTAGTGATCTACTGTTTTAAAACCCCATTCCTCGATTTGAACCCCCCTTGAATAGAAGCCAAGGTGCACCTAGGGTTAATGACCCTCAAATACACAAAAGCCAACTTTCGTTTTTCTCAAAATAAAATCTCCTCTCGAATATAACCCCACGTTTGGGTGATAACCCCAGTGGTATAAAATAGATTTTACAGTAGTTTATATTGATGAAAATTTGGAACTACCAATCTTCTATCCACTCGTTCCTCTTGGTGTCTCGTGCCGGAGTTCTATGAATTCGAGAAGCTTCGCCTTTTCTCGTTCTGGAATATTCGTAATGACGGTGTACCATGTCACATCTGGCTGCATCATCACTTGGTCGTCGTCAAGTCGTCATCGTTGACGAAAACCTGACTGTTCAACGACAGTATACACCCCAGCCCTCCCACTCACTCTTGTTGTCCACGTGGCTCGTTCGACGTGATACATAGCTGCCTTTTGACTGGACCGAGACCCTTGATTTGAAAGCGCTGGCCAATCGCGTCCTTGATATTCTGTACCATGGCCACCGACTTCGTAGCCATTACCATGTCCTTAACGTAAAGGCATACGTACGCCAAGATATCACCGTCGTTCTTCTTCTAGATGCACCGTTCAGCACCACCCGCGACGAACTCCATTCCCAACAACGCATTGTGGATGGTCTGGTTCCAAGCGTTGGCAGCCTACTTTATTCCGTATGGTGCGCGGCTGAGCTCCAGCACGTACTTATTTCTATTTTATCAAGATACACTTCCTCATGTGGTGAAGTCGCTCTCAGAAATTCTTCTGAGATGCTTAGCACTAACGGGGGGCCCAGTGACAGATTTTGGAGGGGTACTCGTCAATCCATTCTTGAATCGGGAGGCCAGATCCAGCCGGCTGGATCGGTCACTCCATCATCTTGGTTTGTGATTCTTGGATGGTCCATGTTTGTAAAGCGTCACCTTGTGTATCCGTCAGAACTGGCGGTTACGCTCTCTTGTTGACTCTAGGGCGGACAGTTTTTCGCACTGCAATTGAGCACCGACAAATAGCAATAAGGAAGGACGAAATACATCTGAAGTCATTGATCCAGTGCTTTTATACCAACTACCCTGCACCGCTCTTGTCAGCGAGAAGAAACTTCTTAGGATACATGAATTTGAAGAGTAACCCGTCCAAACCTGTTGAAGATCCAGAGAAACGAATAGTCTCAATGATTAGGACATACACAGGTAGTTATTTTATCATTTACTTCTGGTAATTGACTATATAAGAAGTCAAGTCAAATCGCTCATTCTTTTCTGAAACAGAAAAGTACATGTATTCAAATCTAATGCCAGTATTAGAATTCAAAGGTCGAACCATTGTTTGAACAATTCAAATCATTGTTTGGCAATGGTTTAGTCTGCAATGCAAATACACCATTGGCAATCACTACGGGGAGCTTTTTTAAACTAAACAACATGCACCCTAATAGCTAGTGAGATATATACCTGTACAAATTGATACTCCTGAGTATATTTTTGTATGTAAAAAAGGGTGTTGTGATCAGTTTCTCGGTAAATTCATTATCAATAGAACACCTGCTCATTTAGTCTGAAACCAATCAATTACCAATATCAGTCAGTTATAACATAGTATTTTCTGAAAAACGGAATTCCCGAGTAATCTCTATATGACTTAGTGTAGAGGTCAAAGACCGATATAATGAGATTTAACAGTATTATTTCGTCTGTTATTGAGAAACTGCTCAATAAATATAGAGACTGAAAAATGACATACCAAATGACAAGTGCAAAGTAATGCAGCGATAATTCCATTCTAGCCAATAACATAATAACCGCTTATCACTAATCTTTCATTTTCTTCCTTCTAGCTACCTTTACTATTTGTTGAGATATAGCGCCACATATTAAATACGACCAGCATAGTATACCAGTAAGGGACCGGTTTGATACCGGTTATGAAGTCATTCTAATGACATCGTTAGATGACGTCAGAAGCTTCTTAAGTGTTCTTTGATGTTCCATAAGAATGATTGGCTTAGAAGTAGCAATAGGTTTGCGAACTAAGGACCATTAAAATATATTTACTTTTTATTTTGCCGCCTACTACAAAGGTCCCCTCCTCAACAGGTTAACAGCCGCAAAGCTCCACCAACGACCGCGCTCGTTCCCGCCGTTCCTGCCGTTCCCGCAGCGCCGCCGTCCTCGCCTCCGCCGCTCAAGAGCAGTGTTTAGGAGAGCCCATTCGTAAGTCCCAATCTTTTTGAGGGCAGGGACTCCTTTTCATTGGCTTAAATCCTACCGGTCCACTAATCCTGCCGCCGTTATCGCGATCGTAGTCTTATTTGACTATAAATCGTCTCGTTTCGGTAATAAGTCAGTTTGGTTAACGGAAGGTCGGCACGTCGGTTCAAGACCCGCTGTTGTGCCAACGCCCCATGTCCTACACAATGGCCAGCAAGAAAGCTGAAATCATTTTGGGAAGCGACAACTACTTCCACTTGGAATTTTCGATGCGTATGACGCTAGCAAGAAAGGGTTTGCAGGCACATATTCAAGTAGTGAAGGCCGAGTCGGAAATGACAGAGGCATGGTGCTTAACAACATGAAGGCTCTTGGGATTATTGCTCAAGGTGTTGCAATAGAGCATAACACAAAGATCAGAACAGCAACATCGACCATCCAAGCCTGGAGCACACTGCGCGAGTTCTACAACCGGTCGACGATGCACAATCGTGTAGCAATGACTCGTCGACTGCACGAATTCAAGATGGAGAGTGGTGCGACGGTGGCGAAGCATCTGGATAGCTTTGACGAGCTGATTGTGGGATTGCAAACCCTCGGAGAGCCGCTTGATGATGCTCGACAGCTCGTTTTTCTCCTGAGTAGTTTGCCGGAAGAATACGAGCTAATCTCGTCAATTGTGGAAAACGTTAAAATCATCACTTTATTGGAAGTGAAGGAGAAACTTCTTAATGAGTACGAGCGACGTGAAAAGAAGGAAGCCACGGAGCGTGCGTTGAAGGCTACCTCGTACGGTGGCAGAATCAAGAACGGAAAAGTTGGAAAAGTCAGCAAATACAACGGTCGCAAGGGCAACGATACGAAGAAGAGGAACGGTGGCTTTAGGGGAAAGTGTTTTAACTGTGATCAAAGTGGACACATGAAGCAAGACTGTCCAAAAAAGAACAAGAGCGATGACGATGAAAACGCGGTTTTTGTCGTTGATGAAGATCCGTCAGCCGGGTGGTTGATTGACAGTGGCGCAACATCGCACATGACGCCTTATCGCAATGACTTATTTGAATATACAGAAGCAACGCGGGCGATGGTCGTAACCATTGCGGATGGCAAGAAACTCCGAGTTGCTGGTACCGGAACGGTTCATTTGTTGGGTATCAACGGAAAGCAAATTCGGATGTTGGAGGTGCTCCACATCCCTGACTTAGACAGAAGGCTTTTATCGGTTGGAAAATAAGTCGAACGCGGTAAGCATGTGGAATTCAAACAAAATTCTTGCATAATTTCAGCAAACTCAAAGGCGATTGCGGCCGGAAAGAAAATCGGCAAAGCGTATATCCTGGACTGCGAGCAAGAAGAGGCTCGCTTTGTGGAATATGCTGGGGTTAATACTGAGTGGGAGCTTTGGCATGCTCGCTTGGAACACCCTGGAGATAGTGGTTTGATCGAGACACAGCGTTCCACGAACGGCATACCGGCTGTCAAGAAAAGCACTGAAAAAGTGTGCTGTGGATGTATGAAGGGCAAGCAAACAGTTGATTTGTTCCCGTCACGGTCGAGAACGAAGACATCACGTGTGCTGGAGCTCGTACACACGGATGTTTTGGGACCAATGAATACGCTCTCAAAAGGGTGGTGCAAGATATGTGATGACGTTCGAAGATGATTTTTCTCGTTATGTGGTAGCATACTTCATGAAGAACAAGGGTGAGGTAGCCGCAAAGTTGAATGAGTTCAAGGCATTCTACGAAATCAATGGGGTGAACGTTTGAAATGCATTCAATCGGACAACGGAAAAGAGTTCGTAAACAAAAAGGTGAATGATATCTGTGCCAGAAGTGGTATCATGCATCAGCGTACCGTGCCATACAGCCCTCAACAGAACGGAGTAGCAGAGCGAATAAATCGCACAATAATGGAAAAGGCACGAAGCATGCTGCACTACAAGAGAATTCCTACTGAATGGTGGGAAATAGCAGTTAGTACAGCTGTGTATCTCATCAACCGCTCTTCTAATACGAGGTAGGCTTTAAGCAAAAGCCGGAGCTCGGACACTTACGTGTCTTTGGATCACATGGCTACGCTCATGTTGATGACGCCAAGCGATCGAAACTTGATCCTAAGAGTTTCAGGTGTTTGTTTCTTGGGTATGCGGAGAGCGCAAAAAGGTATCGTGTGTTTGACTTGGAGAGCATCATGGTCAAGGTGATACGCTCAGTTAAACTTGACGAGCGTGAAGTGGACGGAATATACTCCACAGCTTCACCACAGCAAGTGACGATCACGCATGTAACTAAGGAATCTGGGGATGTAATTGAGCCCAACAATCCAAATCAGCCTACGCCGGAAGGACCCATGGAAGGCGTTGAGTCTGATGCCCCGGACGTAGAGATGAATGATGCAGAACCAGGGCGAGAAGTTAACATACCTCATCTTCCTTCGTCTCTTAGTCCATCAAGGACTGGTTTTGAGCTAGAACCATACAGCCAGCCTAATCGTGAATTCAATGAAGACAGAATAGTGTTTCAACCTAGACCAGATCGAATGAGACGACCGCGCGAGCCCATAATTTTTCTAGAGGATGGTTTGGGCAATGACGAAGAACAAAAGATGGAAGAAAGTGACGATCAGCCAACTTCAAAGCGTGCAAGGATTGACGAGGAAGGACTTATAGCCGAAGCAGTATTGGCTTACGCTGCTAATGTTGGCGAGGCGGACGATGCCCAACAACATATCAGCAAGCAATGAACAGCGATGATGCTCAAGAGTGGGTGAAGGCGATGAGCGCGGAACTCAAGGCTCACAAAGAGAATAGTTCATGGACGTTAGTACCAAAGAGAATGGATGTTCGTCCAATTGGATGCCGATGGGTGTTTGCGAAAAAGGGCATTGAGCGCGGACAGGTGACACGCTACAAGGCCCGGCTTGTCGCAAAAGGATTTAAGCAGAAGTTCGGTATTGACTGCTTTGAGACGTACTCGCCAGTGGCAAACATGAACTCCATAAGGGTTGTGCTGTCAGTCATTGTTCCAAAGGGATACGTGACCGAGCAGCTAGATGCGGATACAGCGTTCCTAAATAGTGACCTTAAGGAACAGGTGTACATGGAGGTACCGACCGGAATATCCAACTGAAAATTTAATGTGCAAGCTAGACAAGGCTATATACGGACTCAAACAGGCTGCGAGTGCATGGAACAAAATAATTCATGCTGTTTTCTTGCAAATAGGGTTTCGTAGCAGGAGAGCAGATCAATGTATCAACGTCAAATGTAAAAACGGCAGCTACGTTTACGTGTGCCTATATGTTGACGATATGATTATCGCTGCCAAGACAAGCAAGGAGATTCAGGAGGTGAAAGCGGCTTTGAAAGATTCTTTTAAGATGAAGGATTTGGGAAAGGTCAAATTTATTCTTGGAATGGAGATCGACCACGACCAAAATTGCAGCACGCTCATGATTGGGCAGTCCCGGTATATTGACGACGTGGTGCAAAGGTTCAACCAAGAAAATGCCAAGCCAGTGACCAACCCATGTGAATCGGGGTTAAAATTGTCGAAAATGCAATCGCCAACTACAGAGGGCGAAAGAATCGCTATGAGATCGAAGCCCTACAGATCTCTGATTGGATGTTTGTTATACATCACAACGTGTACGCGTCCTGATGTGGCATATGTGGTCACTCAATTATCCCGATTTTTGGAGAATCCAGGTCAGCAACACTGGAAGGCTGCGATTCGGGTATTCCGCTATCTCAAGACGACAAGAGACTACGGAATTATCTACGACGGTAGCACCAGCGAAGTGCATGTTACAGCATACACGGACGCGGACTGGGGCAGCAACATCGATGACCGACGCTCGGTATCGGGAACAATGGTAATGATTGGTGGTGCACCAGTAATTTTCAAGTCCAAATATCAGCGTACGGTGGCGCTGAGTTCTGCTGAGGCGGAATACATGGCTTTCAGCCTATGTACTCAAGAAGTTTTGTGGGTTCGCACGATGCTCAATGATCTGGGTCTCCAACAAGTGGGAGCTACGGAGATTTGGGAAGATAATCAAGGTGCAATCGGGCTGGCCAATAATGCAGGATATAACGGTAGAACCAAGCACATTGACATTCTTTATCACTTCATCCGAGAGAATGTGGCACGAGAAACCATCATTGTCAAGTACGTGTCAACGATGGACCAGTTGGCGGACATGCTAACCAAGGCTCTGGGAACCAAGAGACTCAAGTACTTGATGCTGGCTAGTGGCATCGGACCCAGGCGCGTATAGCATAAGCGGGGAGTGGGAGTGTTGATATAGCGCCGCATATTAAATACGACCAGCATAGTATACCAGTAAGGGACCGGTTTGATACCGGTTATGACGTCATCCTAATGACGTCAGAAGCTTCTTAAGTGTTCTTTGATGTTCCATAAGAATGATATAGCGATAGGTTCGCGAACTAAGGACCATTAAAATATATTTACTTTTTACTTTGCCGCCTACTACAAAGGTCTCCTCCTCAACACTATTAATAATCCACTTCACCTTGTATTAATGTACTACCCTTTCGCCGGTCTATTCTGCATCTGCTATAGTCTGGACAAAGACATTGAAGTGCTGCTTCATAACAAGCTATCAAACTCGCTAGTGTTTGTAGAATCAAGCGACATCAATGCTTTATTGTATATTTTGAAAATTGTACTTCTTGTTATTTCGTCACATAAAAGGCATCCATGACACTCAAATTGCTGATATACGCGATACAAATCAGAACCAACTCGTCTTCTATTCACAATATATATAACGGGGGCGTTTATAATCACCCCCAAAACCATAGACTCACCCCCAAATTACAGTAGAACCCATATTAGTTACGAAAAAACGAGCAAAATAGACAGCCAGATGTTTTAGAGGAAGGATATAAAAGAACATGTTCCTTGGTTGTGAAACTTCTTGTCGTTTTGCTTATGACCGTCGATACGCATTTTGACTTTAGAAGATCACCTTAGCCATATCAAGCCGCGTGCCTTCCGAGCAATCCGGGCTAAACGTGTGGTCGTGCCATGGATCGTAGAACGCAACAAATACAGGGGAGGAGAAACGGAGTAGCTAAGTATTCAGGGGATGCTGATTCTGGGCAAAATTCAATTACCGTAAGATCTGGCGACCATTTTTCATGAGCAATGTAGCGGTGGCGATGAAAAATCTCAACCAATTTGTCGACCCTGCGAATTCCAACACTAGCAACAGCCCCTTGACTTACAGTGAGCGCCACGGAGATATGTGCGCTATCATGTGAGGTCACTCTATTGAAGTGGCAGTAGCTATTCTTCTGACTGAACCGCTTCAGCTATCTATTATAAGTATACGCAACATGACGCACCTCATATCGCTGAACGGGCGTGCTTTAAGCTAGCAGAGCAGTATATATCGACGTAATAAGTGAAAAAAGGCCAAGTCATTTACAAGTACTTTATTTTGAGGCGTAAATCTTGCCTATGAGGACTCGAAAGTAAAGAAAGGTGATCTTCTAAAGTCAAAATGCGTATCGACGGTCATAAGCAAAACGACAAGAACTTTCACAACCAAGGAACATGTTCTTTTATTTTTCCTCTAAAACATCTGGCTGTGTATTTTGCTCGTTTTTTCGTAACTAATATGGGTTCTACTGTAATTTGGGGGTGAGTCTATGGTTTTGGGGGTGATTATAAACGTGCCCATATATAACGCGATAATACAGCGATATACTGTATATAGTAATATAATGATAGAGCGAATTAGGTATATTAATTTATTGATTTGTTAGTCTAGAGCATGACGCACTAAATTGTTTTGCAACACCACATAGAATGATTCACAGTGCAGGGATAAATATATTTAAATTGTGGTCCAGCCTATTTGTATCTTATACATGTAATTGTCCCGGGGATAATAAAAACTTCGGTGGGGTAATGTCTCCCTATATTTGCATGGTGGTTACTATTTATATACCCATTCCAATCTGCGAAAATGGAGAAATATATTTGAGGTCGCTCTGAAAAAAATAACGTTTTGCAGCTTGTGCCATAAATCATGGATTAATCCGGTATTATAGTTTGAGGGGTAATCGCATAGTAAAACGTGATTCAGTCTAGAAAGCTGTACGTCTCGTGCAGTGCGCATTAATATTGTAACTGTTGAACTTTGGTCTTGGATCTAGTGCTATCTCCACGTAAACTGAAATGTAATATCTACGTTAACCTGTATCCACCGATAATCCGAGCTACGATTATTAAGTTGTGGAGGTGACAATGAACGGTCAAGAGATTGTTTAAAAACCATTGAACCCGTTCGAATAGGCATTAGAACAGTTCAAAGGCCAACTCTGTCTTCATCCACTGCTTCCGTTCTCTTTTTTCGCTCACTTGAGCCACTGTTGAGACATCTTTCTAATTTCTTCTTCAATCAAGTTCTTTTTCTTTGAGGTTCTTTTTTCTGCCGAAAAATATCCAACAAAATTGATGGAATAGTACGAAGACGGTTTAAAATAAACAATACATGTATTAATATATCTACACTGTACTATCAAGGGATAAAGAATTTATCTGTGGATCTTTGTCACGACTTAACCTCATGATTTGTGCTCATCTCAGAGTGGTACCAAGGCCTTCCGTACACATGTTGGCGGTCGCCATGTCCGCTCACAAGGATTGATTCCTTTAATAGGGGTTATTACTGTACAAGGAGTTCCAACTGAGCATTGAATATCATACCAGTCAAGACACCGTAGCTCACGCCTCTATCTCTTAAATGCACCGGATGGAGTGATATTTAAAAGAAAGGGTAGCACCTTTTCCAAGACCTTGATTCAAAGTAGCACACTAGACGATCGTTTCACCTAAGAAAGTAGCGAGCTTATATGAAATCTTTAGGATTTTATACAGCGTTACTCGAAGGCCAACACTGTTACGTAGTTCATGTCTGTTTCGAGTGATTATCAAAATTGTCCATAACCTCTCAATACCGGGTGCCGAGGTCCAGCTTCAAGGTCGATTGCGGTCACGAAGGTGTCCTACGACACTTCTGCCAAAACCTTTGGAACATGTTTTGGTTAACATGTTAATACACAATAAACCTACACGTTGAGATAGAGGCATGAGCTACGGTGTCTTGACTGGATATTCATGCTCAGTTGGATACCTACATGTTCGTAATATCACGTGTTTATGTTGTTGTATGGACTCTGGATGTTTCCCACCGGATACTGTATCTTTGATACCTCTCAAGAAATCAATCTTAAGTTTATTTGGATGAGCAGTAACACGAGGTTTATCCTATAAGAGATCACCATTTTTATCGGACTCACACTAGCATCATTTTCCAATTTCCGTGAACCCCACCACTACAAATCCACCTCAACTTTTACTCTTCGATGAACCCGAACACTATTTTCGTCATGCTTGCTCTTGCCGTCGCAGCAAATAGCAATGCTCTATCGACCTCTGCCGCCGACGAGACGTCCAAATCGGCAGTTGATACAACTCACGGTGAAGGAGGCAAACGATTGCTTCGCTCGAACAATCGAAAGACGGATTTCTTTGATGAGGAAAGGGCTGGAACCCCACCAACACCAGAACGCTTGGAAGATCTAATGCGGGTTCTGGGAGCTGAATTACCTGTGGCCAATCCTTTTGCGCAGGTAGAAAATAATATATTTCGAATTCTTACGCGCTCATCGCCAGAGACGAAAAAATTCATTGACAATTCAAATATTGACGTGAAGCAAGTGCTGGCGAAGGCGCAAAACCTAAGGTTTAATCCTCCTCATTCCGTAGACAGTTGGGAAATAAATTTGTACAAGGCTCTGGGAGGTGAATACTTCTCCCATATATCCCATCTCGACTTTCCCGACGTGCCTCCAACTATGAATTATCCATCCAGGAAAAATCTACATGAACTGGTAGCAGGCAGGGCGAATTATCTTAAAAATGCTGGAGTGGATCCGGTTGGGGTGATGACGAAGGCGTTCTGGCTACATGACAACGTGGAAGCCAAACTGGACAATGAAAAGATCTTTAATATGGCGTATGGGGGCGAATACTTTGCCAGGAATCCCTAGCTGAGATAGGGCTTCGATCGCATGCCAGATGTGTCCCGAAATGCAAACTGGTGGTTGAGGCTATCGACAAGCGCGGGTGAACATTTATACAACGTGTAGACGTTATGTCTCCAACAGCGAGAGTAACAGTTCAAGTTAAAGAATATCTACTGTATTAATGTGTTTAACATCCTGTGTCGTATTTACACTATCGAGTGTGGCAAAAATGCTAATCGTACCCACGAAAAATCTAACCCGTATCCACTTGCCGTCTCCACGCATACTAGTAAATGTTTTGGCTTACAGGTTACGCTTGTAATAGATAAAAACAGCAAGACTATATACCGATGTAAGTGTTGTCACTGGGATAGATGAGG
>MIQA02004906.1:0-21825 GCA_001887855.2 Sclerospora graminicola | reverse complement strand
CCAGTGGGTATCCGGATTCCACCCAAGACTTCGGTCATGGATTTGGAAATCGGCTCCACCACACGACTTTCAAAAGATACCAGGGAGCAACGACAATGGCCGATGCAAATAGTGCTGGGGTGTTATTCCTGGACTTTAGTAAAGCTAAAGACACAGTGGACCGACCCTTTTTACTTACGGTGCTTTCTCTGTTTGGATTTTCTGATGACTTTGTGGAATTAATGGATAAGTTACATTCTGGTACGACCGCGTAGTTCTTAGTGAATAATACTTTCTCAGCACCAATGGATGTGGTATCAGGAATTCGTCAGGGATGCCCGCTGGCACCCCTCCTCTTCATTTTGGCAGTGGAGCCATTATCACGAGCATTGGCTCAGAATCGCTCAATTAGAGGAATTGATCCTTTACAGAGAGAAGGCACAGTCGAACACCGTTTTACGGCGTTTGTAGATGATTCAACAGTGTTTGTACGGCATGCGAGTATGGTTCCGGAGGCATTGAAGGTGGTCCACCGCTTTGGTGAACTGGCGGGACTAAAGATCCAACCTGCAAAAAGTAACTTCGTCTTTCTAAATTCGAACTCTTTACCAAAAACATGGTACGGTATACCGGTAGTACCGGAGGGTGAAACAGTTCCATATCTGGGGTACCAATTGGATGGACAGACTTAGGAACAGTTAATTGGGCACTTCGACTACAGGCAGTGCGGAGACGATTAGCCACAGAAACAAGTTGCACAATGGCGGTGGTGGAACGGGTGCAACTGTTTAATGTCATTGCTGTCCCCTCCATCCTGTTCACATCCCGTTTTTTTAATCCCCACGAGAAGTGTTAGTACAACTACTACATTTACAAAAGATGTTTATTTGGGGCAAAACGTACAAGGGGATCCCGGCAGACATAAAATTTCACCGACACTCCTGTACACACCAAAAGGTGCCGGGGGAGTTGGACTAATTTCAATACCGGTAGCCATCAAAAATTCAACGTCTAACGTTTGGCCCATCACTGATTCATATCATCTCCTGATATTTACCAGCAGGCATGGTTAGATGTGTCAGGATTAGTACACGGAAATATAACCCGACCGGACATTTCGCCGATTAAAGGACTCAAGAATTTACGAGCCTACGGAGATCTCCCAAGAGGATCTTCCGGAGGTATAAAAAAGGAACTTTCGGAATGGCTTGGTCCTGATCACACTCAGCGGACAGGTTTAGAAGATTATACATGTCTCCACCTAGACGAATGTATCAGGACTATGTCAAGCAGGCTCGACTCGCCCTCACATAGTGCATTGATAGGGGAATGGCTGGAAGTCTCTATTATGATTACGGAACATGCGCATCATGGACTATTGCCAGAGCATCTGCTCTTCTGGGGTACATATACATGGGCAGAAAATCCCTGGATTCCAGACTTACGAGTGCCAGAATTATCGCGCCGAAAATTCGACAGAATACCTATACTGAAGTTTCGAGACTTGCGAAGGAAAAGACTAACTATGGCTACCTTTGCATGGCAGGTAACAGGCATCAATGGACTCACGCATACAAGAGTCAAAATCGGACGTTGGCTGAGTGTAATTATATTGGCCTCTCCGAGAGTGGAGGTAGGGCATTATATAGGGGAGCCCCCAGATATAGTACTATATAGGGGTCCACAAGAATTACTGAAGTACGCTTGGACCGTAATGGGCCCAGGACGATTAACAGAAGTCATGGAGGGGACAACACAGACACTAGCGGTAACACAACTGCCTGATGGAATAAAGTGGAGGGTAGACCTACACAATTCTACACTTGAGGACCAAGAGATGGAATGGCTACAAAGCACACTGGTTTTTCGACCACATCCTGATTTACACTACATAGGGTGGGAGCTGGACGGCATTACACCGACATGGAAGATATCGTATAAACTTCGCCGGTCTTTTCGCCGGTTATACTATAAGGCGGTTGCCCCGCATGTAGGGAAACTCGTATCGAAATGGAAACGGCGTGGGGAGCAGAATGGATGGTGGCATAGTTTACAAAATATAGAGCCGACACAGGTATGGGAACATGATAATGTTTTGACTTATTACCAGGTGTGGGTCCTATATAGAGCCAGGACACTGCAATTGAATATACTACCAGAGTGGAGCAACACGGCAAAGATGTGCTGTAGCAGATGCCTGTGCAGGAAGATCTTCGGACATCTTGCATATTTTCTGGGAATGTCAACTGGCACGGGCATTCTGGGTGCGGCTGCTTCGACATTGGTTAGGCTGCGCAATACGGGAGGATCAAGTGAACGAATATGAACAGGCCATAGTGCGGAAGGAAGCCCCTCCGATAGGGTGTAACCTGAAGAAGGCGATGATGTTAACGTATGGGTGGTATGATCAATCGTATGTAAGAGTTTACAACTGAATATGGGCAGGGGTTTGCGGTATCGCCATCGCATGGTTTTGGCAACTTCGTAACAGTGCAGTATTCCAAGGGCAAACCAAGAACGCTTACGAACATTAAGAATTTGTATGGAAACAATGCCGTACCCAACTGGATTCGGTAGCGGCATATGAGAAGAGAGCGACGGCAACGCGGGAGGAGGGGATCCGACTTGAAATAAGTTTAAAGTGCTTATACGACCTACAGCCAGCACCAGATAACAAGTCGTCAGCAGGACATGTCCAGAATCCGGAACGATGATCGATGCTCAACACCAAGTGAGCCTCATCTGCACTCTAGATTTTCTATGTTCATAGTAGCTAATACTTAAGATTACTTAGACTACATTTTTATTAATATTATTAACAATGATTGAGTATATGTCGAAGGTTTTTTCGCTGTTTGCTTACATAGTCGCTTGTGCTTTTTCAAAAACGAGAGGGTCGGAAACAACTCATCCCGACATTAGATGTCACCAAATTGCCAGAGCTCATTTTGCGAGGGGTAGATGATATACTGGGCAAGGGGTTGGTGATGGCAGATCCGACAGGTACATTCTATCCATGGACAAGAAATATTGCAACCTGCCAAAGCATTTTCTTTCTGAATCCGACACCAAAAGCATCCATAGGTGCTATGCAAAAACGTTTGAAAAATGCTCAAATGCCACGACAGTAAGAATATTGCTACCCTTAGCCACACTTAAAAAATGATGAGGCTAACAGAGCAGCTCATAGAGGCGGTAAGGATGACCACCAAATGGTAGCAGTAAGTGTGAGACGGCTTTACCGAAAAGAATATTCACTTTTCTTGCCTCACTAATACAGAATTGCTGTAATTGTAAAGAAAGGAAAGTGAGTACGCGGAAAATGCGGCTGAACCCTTAACTCCTCTTCTTAGCAACTTTCTGGATGAACTTGATCGCGTGACATATATTCCTCAAGCGGTTGCATCATTTTTCAGGTGCGAGACTTTTCGATTCTTTGCTCAAGCGAGCCGCCGAAGGACCTTTCTCTTCAAGATTGTTTCTACATTACAAAGCCATCCATGGCTAAAGTGGTGACCACTTATGAAATGACCTAGGAAAAGAAGGAATTCGCTCGTCCATACAAAAATACAGTGTGTTGATTGGTGCAGATACTTGTTGGCTCAGATACAGGACTTGTACCAGATAGGGGAGTTCTAATTGGGAGGTGTGACTGTACAACGTCAGGTATGAAAAATGAAAGGAATATAACAAAAAGTGACTCAAATCCAAAGCCTTCGTCAAAAGGTAACTCAAATGTGGTTTTATATCGCAATATCCAATTGCTACTGGGACCCACTAGACGTGCACACCAGGGTTGCGAGTCCTTGCCAGATTGCAAATTGCATCCCTTTAAATTGCATGCAAATTGCGGGTGCAATTTATCGCAGTTATAAATCACACCCATAATTTCAGCTGAGGGGAAGGTAAATAAGGGTCCCTTTCTGCCTTGATTGGAGATTTGAATGTAAGGTTCTTAAGCTAATACCGAGTTGATATAATCAGACAACCTTACCCTTAACCGGAGCCGCTTGCTTGTTCCCTGTCATTATCTTCAATCTTCACCCTTTCAGTCTAATTTACCACCAGCCGACTAGCGAGTGATGACGAGCGCGACTTGCGGCGTCGGTGTCGCCAAGAAGGTTTCATTAAACCTGGAACCTCATCTTCTTACTCCTTTCCGGTCGCCACTGTTCCTCTTACCTGCTGCTGATGTCTCCTACCGTCTTCTTCTTCCTTGTGAAGCAGACGCCAAAGCCGAAGTCCTGGGGTTGGGCACACTTTAGCCACTACACTGCTACTTATGATGAGGATGGAGGTCGTGGTGGCGAGGGAGGGGGCGAAGGAGGAGCTGGTACCATTGGCGGCAGGAGGAGGATACAGAAAGCCAAGTGTAACTTCTGTGGCCATTTGATGACCAAAGATGCTAAGAGGATGCGACAGCATCTAGCAAATAGCTGCAAGGAGGTCCCTTCAGAAGTGCGTGGCGATGCAGCAAATCGAATAGCCAGCGAGTTAAACAATTCCAACGACAACGGAGGAGATGCTAACACAAATGACGGCAATGATAACGTTGATGCTGCTTCTTCTGCTGCTGGCCGGACCGGTGGCGATCCGTCGGGCTCGACAAGAAGGACTTTATCCCGACAACAGTAGGACATTAGAGCTGCCAGGGGCGCAAAGTGTGGCGTAGCGTAGTTGGCAAGGGAGGGAATGGAGGCCCTGCACCGCGAATTTGCTGAGTGCATGTATCACTCTGTACTATCTTTAAGCGTCTTAAAGAAGGACTGGCGGTGGGAATGTTGCTTCCAGAAGCCTAACCCCGCTTTTCGATTTACATCCAATGATGTTCTAGGAGGCAGACTGCTTGATACTACATACGATCATGTGAAGCATCGCGTGGAGCAACTCATAAAGGAAAACAGGATTAACCTTGGTTTCTGATAGATGGAGCAACATGAGGAAGGAGTCCATTATTAACATTATGGTAACATCGCCTCAGCCCTTTTTTGTGGAAGCAGTGGCATCTGGCAGTGAGAGACATACTGCACAATATATAGCCAAGGAGCTGGAACGGGTGATTGAGCAATGTCGAGGGACAGCATACTGGCTAGACTCAACGAAAGTGGGAGTGACGGCAGTGATCACCGACAACGCGGCAATATGAAAGCTACATGGGACATCCCAGAGAAAGTACAAGACCATATTTTTCCCCCTTGTTTGTCACATACCTTGCAACTTCTTGTTCAGGATCTCTGAAGAGATCGTCGTAGCGAAGCACCTAAAAACAAGCTAAGAAGGTTGTGAAGTACTTCAGAAACAAGCAGATCACAATATCTCGTTTAAGAGAAAAGCTCCCACGAGCTGGTGTCAGAGCAAAGTCCCTGAAGCTGCCTGGTAAGACACGATGGGGTTCTCAGCTCATTATGCTCCAGTTCCTGATAGACGCCAAGCGAGGCCTTCAAGGGGTACAAAAGATCGCAGACTGTGTAGGTTATACTAGAGGATACCAATGGGATAGATCGATTTTAGACCTTGTTGGAAGCTCTTGGTTCAGAGGGGCGTGGCTGGAGTAATTCACATTCTTAGCGTTCCAGTCAAATATTTAAATCACTGCCAAGGTGATCACCCGGTCTGGATGAAAGTAGAGGCCATTAGGAAAAAGATCGAGGACCATTTATGCTCGCCCAATTTTTGGTGATGGCAGGCTCATCATACCAGATGAAGACAAGAACGTAGCCAAAGAGGCACTTCGCTCTAGACTAAAGATGATGGACCGTCCAGTGTACATCCTTGCCGATATTATGGACCCGCGAAGCTTGGTACAGCGCGTCGAGGACCAGGATCGGCGGGAAGCATCGCTTCGATTCCTGTCTACGATATGTGGAGATGATAAGCAGGCGGTGACAAAAGAATCTCTTGAGGGCTTGAACGAATACCGGCTCGAGATGAGCCCGTTCAGGCCTTTTCTATAGGAGCAGCTACAAGAAAACGGCACTAAGCTCGACATGTCACCTTTTGAATGGTGACTTATGGTTCAAAGATCTTGCGCCCCTTTGCGTGCCACAGCATTGAAGTTTCTCCCCATTCCTGCTTCGTCTGCAGCAACTGAGAGATGCTGGAGCACGTTTTCTTTCGTACACAACAAGATAAGAAACAGACTAAGGAATGAGAAGGTTTTCAATCTTGTGCTTTACTATCAGAACTTGAGATACTTGGATAACGATGAAGTGGCACGATTCTCGAACGCTCGCAAAAGAAGAGACTGGAATGAGTCTATACCAGATTGTGACAGCAACGACGATGAAGCCGCTACCCCTGGTGCAAGCGGTGGTATAGCAACACCTCCTGATCTGGGAGGGACACTTTCTTCTTCTGATTATCCTTTCGAATTTTCTTTCGTCTGTGATGATGATGATGATGATGGGAGCGAGAGCAGTGACATTAACAATAGTGACTCCTCCGCTGACAATTGATGGGAGCGAGAGCACTGACATTTACAATAGTGATTTCTTGGCTGTAATTTTCTTCTTCTTTTTTGGAGACAATAGGGAGAAGCATCATTTCTTTCAGCAAAAACGTCGTCATTCTTCACTCCTTGGAGGATGATAATGATACAGAGTCAAATAATAAACGATTGGATTCATGTACGGCGCATATAGAAGAGGTTCTTGACGCACTGACAATCGATTGCTTCTTGTCAATCGCTGCTCCAATGATAGGATTTTTTGAGTCGGATTTTTATTTTTTCAATAGGTTTTTTGATACTTATCGATTGCAATCGGTACATGTAGTTGACTTCATTTTACAAGTTTATCTTGGAGAGGAAGTAGCAAGAATTTCTCAAACGTGGTCGAGAAAAGATGAAAAATGCTGCCAATTGCTCAACGAAAATGCAAATACCGGCACAACGCTTTCGGTAGGAGCCGAAATGTTGGAAGGAAGTTTCTTGTTTTAAACCGCTAGAACCACTACGACAAGGAGAGGTACGGAAAGAAGCAAGAAATGTGAAAATGCGTCGGAAGCTACAAATTGGCGTCTCCCACTTGTTGCATGCCATCAAAAACAACGCTTCTCGCACTATGGACGCCACTTGTGAGTTGCTCATAATCTTTGATGCCAGTATTTAGTTCTGATTCTACTACTAAAGTTCAGGACGTATGTCAAACCCACTCTTTCCAGCCAAGGTTTTATTTAGCATATCAGGTATGTGTTACAAATGGGGGGACGCCGGATTGTAACATCGAATGCCGGTTTGTTACAGGCATTCTGCGACAACAGGTGTCCAAAACGGCGGAAGAAAGAATAACGTTGCAATTTGAATGTATTTTGCCCAAGACCCATGATCTCACTCCCAGTCCCAAATCGCGACTCTTTCGAGCTAATGACAAATAACGTAGCGAGTGGTTTTTGCAGATTGACGGCTAATTAATGGCGCCAAACGCATAGAATACATCCAAGTATTGCTCATGTACAAATGATTTTTTTTCTTCTAATTAGTTGACACAGTCATGCTTTGCTTATTATTGTTGGCTATTTAGCTCGGTCAATTCATCGGTAAGACTGCGTTTAGTATCCACGCGTGCTGGTGTTGAGGGTATCAATCGCCACGCCATAAATCGTCTAGTATTGTTGACGTAAGATGGAATCCGCTCTTTTGTGCTGTTTTATCGATTTTGTATCTGTTGTAACTTGATTTCTGTAAACATTTGCAGATAAATTGCTACCTGTGAAAACGGAAACTTGAGCAACAACAACGAGAAAAGAAACAACGTGAGCAGCGGCAACGTGAACAACAGCAATTTAGACAGCAGCATGATGAGCTAGTGCCAAGTCATGAGCAAACTGAGCTTCGACCGCGGATACCATCTGTTAAAGTGGACAAGTCTTTATCGTCATCAACATTTTCTATGCGCTTCACGCTTCTTCAATCGTAAAGGGTGCGTCTACTCCACCATTGCGTTCGCCTATTCCTGCTGCCCGATCGGAATATGATCACCATTATCAGGAGGGCAGTCAAGCAGATGGCGGTCATAAAGTCCATCTCCTCCGAGCTCTCCAGTAACATCGAAGAATTGCGCAAACACAGAGCACCATGTAATAACGAATGATACTTCCAGTGTCAACTTTGATATATCACCCAAAACCAGTGTGCTACCGAGGTTGTCATCCTTCAATTTACAAAGTAAATTATGATGGCAGCGACTATCTTGATCTCCCGCTGTCATCAAGTCCATTCATTCCTCTTGGATTGCGCACTCTTGGTTTTGTCGAAGTCTCTTTTCTCGCCACTTCCTAGTAGATCAGATACTGTTCAATTTGCTTTGAATAACGCTTTCGCTATTTGTATTTCATAGTACCACCTTCTCCAGTATCGACGTTTCACGGACATTGTCTATTTAAGAATGAGAGTAGTTGCACTCTTGAGGAAATCGCTTCATATACTATCCTTGCGCTGCTCACGTTGTTAATGATGCTGGATTTTAAAAAAATGATACCATCCGCCGTGGTGGAGAAATCAAGCCAAGCTCACACAATAACTCGCAGTTAAACATACGTCGAAGGCATTTCTATCATTTTGCACCTTTTGAGCAAGCTCAAAGTCACAATTTCCTGTAGTACTGTATCCTCATGAATTTTAAAGATTGGTGCGATATAGAGAGAAGAATCTTGACCCGATGTAGAGATAAGTATATTGACCCATCGCGCATCTTAAATGTGTAACGAGAGAGATTGATAGCTACCTAGACGTAGATGTTAATAGGGGCGCGAGAAAGTCTGTTATATTCAAGAACAGAGTGGAAATGGTACGTCGTATTGGATATATCGTTTATTCATTGAATTAAGTCGAACTGAAGCTGTTACTCTCTTTATCGGCCGATTGGATATGGATGCGAGCCAGAGCTTGTGTGGGCGACACCAAAGCAGACAACGTGAAGCACTCAGTCATTCGCTCACGTTAAAATACTTGGAAACAGGGACGCTTGTTTACATGTTTCGCGGGTGTGACCATAAATCGCCTCCAGGATCGGCGAGCGAGCTCTACCGCCTCGATATCTTGAATGGTACGACGATCGCAACGCTGTTGCGTCTCAAAACTAACAGTTAATTCTATCAAACGTAGGCTACACTTTGCCCAAGGTCAGCGTAACAAAGAATCCCCAAAGAGAAACAGTACGAATCGAGTTCGAAATTTATCCGACTAGAAGAGAAGTTTAGTAGACAAGTCGATCGGAATCCTGCCCATCGAACACACCCTTAGTTCTTGCCGTGAAAAAGGTGTAGATTAAAGGAGTGAACACACCCTTCAATTCATCATTCACCCTAGTTTTTTAGAATTAAGACAGCGGCGCTCGTTAAACATGAACTACTATGCAACAACTACGCCGAGTCTCAGAAGCGTCCACAAAAAGACAAAATTTCTCCTGACTTCTGTGGCGACATACCACTGCTTTGCTCTTCAATCTTGTAGTTTGTTTGGAGTAAAGAGATAGGTCTATAATCCATTCCGTTGTCCGAATCCTCTTTCTTTCTCAAGGGGATAACGACTGCTTCCAGAAAGGACCGAGGCAGTGGACCTTGTAAGATACTGTTGCACACAATGCATAAACCCAGTATCAAATTTTCTGCAAAAGTTTTGAAGAATTCGTTGCTGAGACCATCGGGGCCGCCAGCTTTCCTTCGCTCCAAACTTCGAAAAGCCAGTTCCACATCACCTTTTTCAATAGCCACCATAAGTTAACTGTTCTCCGCTTCCGTCACTCGCCGATCCTCTCATAATGTCACGAAATGATCCAATTCATTTTTCAAGTCCTTTAATTGAACCGGGCAATGATGACAACTGAGCACCTTCTTCCAAACCAACGCAAATTTGTCTGGAATCGCAAGGGAATTGATGAAAGCTGGCAGATGATACAGCACACTATGACGCGCGTAAAGTGCTCATGAGTACCATTGCAAGCGGGATGAATTTGTGGAAAAAGCGTCGGAATAATCACAGAGTGTGAAACAAAATCGACTGGATACGCTATTTATTATCATAGATCAGTTTGAAGAGTAAATCGCAAAACCAGCACTAGTCAGAGCATCAATTTTGAAAATCAGCACCTGTCGCAAAACAAGCACCTCGTGGTTTCAAAGGAAAGCCCACTCTAAGACCCAATGCCTCTGTACCTTAAAGGAGGTACAACTAATCTAACGTGCGGCACAAACCGATCCTCCAACTCCAGTCCATAAGTGCATTTCGTCAAGCTTGGAGTTAGTTAATGAACGTGGTCTCTAGGCACGCGCACAGTCGTGCTACGACACAAGTTGAGCCATTGGGAAGTTTTAGATCACGGCAATCCGCGGCATGACGATCATCTTAGCTTTCATATTGTGTGTCATTTATAATTTCGTAGATAGCGAAATATGCACGCAAGATTTGCGCTCAGACGAGGCCATGATGAGGTCGTCACTATACTTCATACTAGAAATTTGTTGCTGTACTTTACTAATTACCACCTTACTAAATAGCAGAGCTTGCTCCGTTGCGCTGAAATTCAACCCTAAGATAATATCTTATCTTATACCAGTATATTTTGTCTTACTTACTTTGAATAACTGGAATGGTACGCTTTTGGATAGTTTCTTGTGGAGTGCGAAGCTGTCCTTTGTGCGCACTGATAGATTCATTACGGTTAGTTGTACCTTCTTTAAGGTACAGGGGCATCGGGTCTTAGAGTGGCCTTTTCTTTGAAACCACGAGGTGCTTGTTTTGCGACAGGTGCTGGTTTTCAAAATTGATGCTCTGACTAGTGCTGGTTTCGCGATTAACTCCAGTTTGAATCGCCAGCTGGAGCCTTTTTTAAACCCTATATCAAAAGATTTACAAGACACTCGCACACGGACGAACAATGCCACGCTTAATCAATAAACCTTATATTAAGTCGCGATTATACAGGTTTTTTACGCCTTAGAGCTGCGTTGCGTTTGCTGTTAGATCCTTGTAATGATATCAGGTAACCAGAAAGCGTAGACTAAGGGTAAAGCAAACACTTCGTCAGCCCCTGACTGCTGGACTATTTGCCGTGTGAATTACTAGGCTAGGCTCACACGATATTTACTCATGGTGATGCGTATTCACGTAAGTAGGTCTCATAGTACTGTATGTACTCACACTTCCGACTATAAAAATGAATTAATTTTCAAAGTGTATAATCAGATACATAGTACTTACATGCGAAAATGGTCATGATCGGCGCGTCTTTATCGTGCGCAATAAATTAGCACTTATATTTTACAGCGAATAGAAAATATCGCTTCAAAACTCCACAGACAGAAGGACATACGACGTACTTCAGCTTTTCCCCAGCTACTAAAGAGAAATGGTATAACATCTAGAGTCTATAAACATTATGTAGCGCAGTTCCGAATTTGTCGTATAGACCCCACCTACCAAAAAGGGTAGGATTGGGCTCTGAACTACCAAGAAATCCTACAGCGCTAGAAGGCTAAGGAAATGAATCCGCTGGGTACGAACCCTGGGGAGGAAAGAAAGCCCCCGGACAAAATGTCAGGGGGATGCACGCACGATGACCTCGGATGGGTCATCAGCCGGGAAAAAACATAAAACGGAGGAAGGGGTGAAGGAAATTCCCCCTGATATTGGCAAAGTATTGGATGAGTTTCAATCAACAGAGCCCGAAGCGGGCATGGAGGATTCAACAGAGCCTGACGTGAGTATGGCGGAAGAAAGAGCGTTAGTAAATGCTGACGAACGAGAAGGAAAAGGAATGGAGAGCCCTATTTTACCGCAGGAAGGTGAGGAGGAACCACGAGTAGAGAAATCAGTTAAAGATCCAGTGCAGGAGGAAGAGCCTGCACTAAAGAACACCCCAGAGGACCTAGCGCAGGTATTAGTACGGGCATTAAAGGGCGCGGAACAGGCGCGCCCACGACTATAAACGTGGCTAGACGTTGTGAAACAACTGTGCAAACTAATATTCCCTAAGCCGAAGGGTGACAAACACGGGAGCAAACTGCTAGGACGGAAATGGCCGGAGTTAAAACCAGGCTGCTACTAGACTTATTTAAATTAGTTGTGATTACGCACGACATGGACTGGACTGTGTGGAAACACAAGGCGGCGGTAGCTTGTTCAATGGCGATAAAAAGGAACCAGTCATTAGAACAAGTCTTCGCAAGAATGATCGGGGGTTGTCAAGTGGAGGTACCGTTAAGGAGGATGGCTACACAATGTAACCGGCAATACTCAAGTGTCGAAAGTGGAGGCACAGGTGACCACAGAAGATATGTTTAACCCAGCAATTTATTCGTCAGAAACAGCGGCCACCTTGCGTAAGGTGTGGAAAGGGAGTGGACAGGAAAAGACAAGAAGAAATTCCGGGACGGTAGCCCGGAGGAGTGGGTTATCGTCCAAGGACTAGCGGAAGGAACTATACTATCAAGAACAATGCCTCAGTTCTTGCGGCAGATAATGACGTCTAAGGATCGATTGCAATCGGTGCTGACCCTTCGAGTCAGGGTAGAAGGGTGCCTGGTAATGGACTTACAAGGGAAAGTGGCGATATAAAAAGCCTTTGAGAGCACTAAGAGTCTCCAAGAAAATATTTCAACGGAAGCAACAGCAAGGGGAATGGACAATAAAAACTTTGAGAAATGCTGTTTTAAAGTGAAATCTATGAGCTACAACCAATCTGAGCACAGTTTACATTTATATTTTTTTAACCAGAAAGATTGCCATGCGGTATGTGGGGGTCGCAGTCCCTTATCACAAACAAGTGCATGGCCTACGTAATAGCATGAAAAAGAGCCGGTGGTAGAACAAATTTGGGACACAAAAATAGCCGGAAATGGTCCCAGAATGGGGTTTCAGCCGGAATATGTCATCATTGTGCGAAATGTAACGCGCAATATAGACATAATGAAACTGCATGGGTATCTTCAGATGATTATCCCTGTAGAATTTAGATTCGAGGAACTCGATCGAGGAGGGCCACTGTCTGCCACATCATTGGACTGGGAAATAGTGATCGACGCGAGTGGATGCCCACAACAATTAGTTGGTATAGTGTGATTAATGTGGTGCTGAATGATCTTGACACTAGAACATCCAGACACGAGAGGGAAAGTCCACAGCTTAAAATGTGGGGGGGGTTAGGGCACCACATGCGCGGCTGCCAGATCACTATATAGATCAAATGCATAAAGAACAGTGTTTAGTAGTAACGGTCGAAGAAGTGGAGCTAATAGACTCACTGGGACCAATATTTGCCAGTATGGCAGCCTTGCGTAAGGACGAACGGGAGAACTGTGTTCAGCAGGATGAGAGTCACGAGAAGAGACGGCAAGAGGAGAAGGAAAAACGAGAGGAAGGGGCGAAGACAGAGGATGCGGGGGCCCAACAAGAGACAGTAGACGCGGTCTAGGAGGCGGGGCCACAGGAACCGAAAAAAAACACTGGAGCGCAGCTGGATCCAAGGAGTGAGACAGCCGCAAAGAAAATTGATAACTGGACAACAGTTAAAAGGAAAACTAGAGGAGCTGGGAAAGGGACTGGAGATGCGACACCCAAAAGTCAGGAGGTAAACCCGAGGCAGGACGTACAGGCACATACACCGGATGGAGCGCGTACCATAACAACCCACGAAACCCAACCCGAGCCCATGATAAACAAGGATAATCCAGAACCACAACCTGATCCGAGTGCTCATACCCGGGAGACACAAGTTGCCGGAAAGGTGTCGAAGAATAGTAGTTAAGAAGAAGGACACGGTCGCAATAGATCAAGTGCAGATTTGCTAAGTATCGAGGGACAAGTAAATGATGCGTTAACAACAGTAGGTAATGCGATAAGGGAGAGAGAAGGACCGGTTCAATATTTCGCGTGGGCGGAGGAGGACGAGCCTTCACAAAAGGAGTATACGTTGAGAGAGGCGTTGGTAGCCATGGGACTGCTAAAGTTGAAAATGGCACCAACTGGAAACTGTCAAGCATACGGAATTGTTCAAGCCCTATTTGACTCATCATTGGAGTCAAATCCGTCTATTCTAGAAACAGCGACGAAACGACTGAAACAAGGCTGCGTTGCTCGGAGGATGATGGACTTTCAGTTGGAGTTTCCCCCAGGTATCCGGAAACAAACTTTGCGAAGCCCCGGACGAGGGTATGACAGGCTTTCTGCCCGACAAACAGAAATCCAATTTAAGAGTTACCTAGAGGAATACGGCACCAGCCCGTCGGCGCTAGAAGAAACGGTAAGTTGTAAGATGTGGGGAAGCAATAACGCGTTGGGGTGTATAGGAACAATATGCAGAGACAGATTTATGTGCTCGGTGAAGATGAGAGAGCGGAAAGGTAGGGGTCATCCACTATGTATCGGAAACCAGGACACCTCAACGGAAGAAGTACGCAACATGTGGGGATTACCCATTACATATTGTGCACTGCATTCAGGAGGTGAATACACTGAAAAAAGAGGTGATGAAAACAGGCAGAAAATGCCAGTAGTACTACATTTCGAGGCAGCACACTACCACGCATATATCCATGGGTGGCGACATCAAGAAGGTAAGCAAGAAGGTGAAGAAGGAACAACAGCCATTGAAATGGTGGACAGCGGTGAGGAGCAAAGAACAAGTCACGAGCAAGGTTATGGAGGTCAACATGGGCAACAGAATATGGTAATGGTAAGAGGGTCTCACTCAACCAACAACCAATTGGCGATAACCGGGTACAGTACGCATTGGGAGGATAGAAATCGCCCTATTTTTTCCACAACCAGATTAAAAGGCTACTTACTGCGGGGAAAGTAGGTACAGAGGATATAGTGCACTTTATAATTGACACAGTTACGTATCTTTCGCCAGAGAACCAGGCGGAATTACTCCAGGTAAATGTGCGAGACCCAAGGGTTGGATTTTTTTGCGGAGGCATATGATGTGCAGGAGGGAGTCCTAACGAATTGGCACCAGTACACAACGGGGACCTACTTATTAGAAGACTCTTCGGATATGTCATCGCCTGACTAAGGAAAGCATAATACACAAGTATCCGAGAAGCAGAGGACAGAACAAACACAGGCAGAAGCCAGGATTAAAGATGCAGAGATAGCGAGGACTCACAAGAAACAGGCAATGGCAGCAGCGTACGACCAAGAGCATTCAGGAACGCCCAAAATCATAGCACAAGTGCAACGGGAACGTTTCGACGAATTACAGGCGACCGACACAAGTCAGGCGGAAAGTGGGGAAACTATTCCAGAATGGACAAGAGTGTGGAATACAATGGAAGTCGTGTGGCACCACCAACAGGGTACGTTTTTTTTCTCATGTGGGCGTAGAAGAATGAGTGTGGTAACTAGCGGCAGCAAAGGAAGGGATGACCATGATGCAATTGCTGGAATGCTTCAGTCACCCACATTGTATCATCGAGGGTATGAGTGACGAGGTTTTGGGAATATTAACGCGTAGATGGTGGACAGAATGCTGGGAATATCTAGTTACTACAAGCCAAGACGGGCGGTACGAGAAGGAACTAACAGCACGTATAGCGGCGTGGGAAGAGAGTGTGAAAGCAGTTTATGGAGATCCGCAAAAGGGCGATCAGAAATAGTCGCGACTATTGGAATTACTTGCGAGCTAACAAGTATGACAACAACTTTCTGTGAAACCTATGTGCACCACAAAACAAAAAGATTTTCGCGTACATAGCGATTAGTGCGAACATACCTAAGACGCATATCGCTGCGATTATCGGGGAGGAGGTATGCCACGAGAGATAATAGTGATCAAGATACATCGATTAGAGAAGGCACAAAAGCAAATCGGAGACATTCAAGCCCTTACACGCAGATTGGAGCAGACAGACGTCTCAGTATGGCAGAAACTGGCGGAATTTGCTAACAAGGAAATTACTAACGTGGCTTCGGACTTAGGAAGCAACGACCAAAACGCATGTGACAGAGGTTCATCTCAAGGGGCATCGGCGGCTGATCCCCCATTGCTCTACTAAGGGCACCGATGTATCATAAGAGTTTATGCAGGAAGTGCAGAGACTAAACTCCATGGATGTGTACAGTCAACAAACAGTGGCGGCATTAGAGGACAGAAGAGGGGGAGACGGGAATTATATGAGGGCCAGAATAGAACCCACGAGTTTGTGTCTAAGTACGCAAAATGGAAGGGGATTTAAGTACAGTGAAGGAGTGGCTACAGGCATGGCAAAGCAAACCACTGGCAGTTCGAGTCGATTGTGTTAAAATCCAAGAAACGCACATCAATGTCAGTAACGAGGCCGAAGAGATAACGAACGCATGGGAAAGCATGTGGAACCACCGTGACCCGGCACAGAGGCTGTCATATTGGAGTATAACAGAAAAAAGCAAGTGGGATAGGTATATTACTGACGCCGGAACAAGGGAAACGAGCACGGCCATGGGAACGACACAGATGGACTGACCGAATCATTGCAGTGGAGCTAGATCACTGGAAACCATCAGCTTATTTGCACCATCTGACACTAACGCTAACTGTGCTCGGTTTTCAAAAGTTTTAGGGGACTGGCAACTACAAGATTGGACCAATGTAATCATCGCTGGATTTCTTACATGCATGGAAGCCCGCAACTTGATCGGTTAGGGACAGGGCGAGACGTAAAGACGGAGTGATTCGAGCTTTCGCAATTAGTATCCAAGGCACGATGGTAGGACACAGCGTTTGCTCGCCAATAGGCATGAAATGCAGAGCAAGTACGGACTTTACATTTTGGACACGGCGAGCCGATTGGACATGATTTATATTCACGAAACTTATTACGATTGGGTGTAGAGAGTAGAAACATGCACGCCGTTAGTACCCTCGGGCCACGACGAGGTCACGATATTATTACGAGAACCTACGCAGAGCTCAGAACCGGCAGCACTTAAGGCTGCAATATCCAGTACGAGGAGCAAACAGGAAGAGAGTAGTAGAGTAGGTAAAAGAGGAGGTACAGCTGAAAAGAACGAGGGACTTCGACGCCTACGTTGACTGGGATCGCCCTGTGGAAATCTGGACGGCGGCTATCATTAAAGAAAGAAAGAGGGAGAGGCAACAGCAGAAGCGGAAAGAGGCACAACTATCACAGTCACTATTCGGCATGACCACCACACGAGACCAGATACTCAACATAGCAGCAAATGAAGCAATTCATGATAATTAGGTAAGTATGGACAGGAGATTGAAGTGGAGTATGGAATCGATGAGATGGCTGTTTTATCGTACATCCGTATGGGAGAGCAACGAACAAGTAACAGCAACCACAAAAACGGATTCAAATTTTACTCAACACATGAAATAGAATCGAAAACTTCAAGCACAAATATGCAGCGTTGTATCACCAAGACCCAATTGATCACGACGATTGGTATTGGTATCGAAGAAGGTAGATCTTTCGGGCGCGCTGCTTAAACGCCTATTGCAAGAAAGTGAACGATGAAGAATTGGTTCCAACGACTTTGAATCGCAGCTGAAAACCCTGGACGGAGACACGTTATTATCCACATAAATGTCAGCATTCTGCAGCGAATCCACCGTTTTAACGCTGAATATTAATCCACCTAACAGGAGAAGAAATTGACTATACTCAAGATGGTCGACTCTTTCCTCCAGATATTTGCAGTCCTGATATTTTGTGAGCTTTACAGTCCATCCGAGATCGCTAGAAAATCAAAGACTGGGTATTCTGTTACGAAGCGACTAGCCTTAAGCAGAGGAAAACGCACAATCTTTTGAAGTTGCAGAGTAAATACCAAGCGTTGGTTTGGGAATTGGAAGATTCTCTGCTGCAGCAGAATAATAACGTGCAATGGAACATTGTCGATGTCGATCGTATGGTAATTGCTCTGGAAAACACGATAGCAGTGACAGCGCAAAACTTGCAACAAGTGGCCGAGACTGAATCGATGAAGGCAAGGGTGGAGGCCGCCCCCAGTTGCTACCGTCCACTTCCTAAAGCATGTTCATGTTTTTGTTTACACTGGAGAATTTTTCGAGGGCACACATGATGTATCTGTAATCACTAGATTTTTTTCTATTGCTCTTGTCAAAAGTATTGTCTGACCCAACCAAACAAGGTGAGTCACAATGTATCTTGTGAGTTTTTCAACTGGGCCCTTCGTGCGACTTGATGGTCGTGTCAGAAGAGGTCTTGCTGAAAATGACAACAGATGTTCGCGTTCCGTTTATCCCAGATTAGCTAGGGATAGAAACAGTCAAGTGCAAGTCAAGGCAATAATGGGTGATAGCTGTACATTCGATGGACCTACGGGGGAAAGATGTGGATTTGCTACTAAGCAGCCCTCAAACTTTTCAAAACGCAAGCATGTGAACATACTATGGAATGTAACAGCTTTTTCTACATTCCATCCACTGAGGCCGCTGTTCGCGCTGATTGAGATTCGCAGCACGCTGCGGCAGAATGTCCTTGTCCTGTTGCGTTTCAAAACATGATCCTTCTCCACGTTTTACGGTCCTATCGGTTAATGTCCGCCACCGAGCGCTGTGTAGATTGATGTTTTCTGTCCCTCTCGTTTGGCTTGAGGGACTTTGTGGTTTTGTACTCAACAACGCGATTTGATCCAAGTGCACAGATTCACGAGGCTACAGCTTTCAAGAAGAAGAAATATAACGTCTTTTCCATCGGTTCCTGACGTGGTCAGGGCGTTTCTTTATCTATCTTGGATTCAAGCAAACTCTGCGCGTAGCTCACTGTGGAGCCATCCGCACGCATTAGCCCGCGCCCGCTTAGTACCATAATATCCACGCGTTTTGTGGCGCCGGTTTGATGGTGTACAACAGCCTTATCCCTCATGGTTATCATAAACTAACGCTTTATGACGTTGGGATTCTTGTTCCTGAATTGACGGGAGTGCCTCACGGATGATGATTTGAAGTTTGCCTCCGCGTCTATCATCGACTGGACAACCTTCACGCGCGCTAACAGCGTCAAGACAATTTGCGCGTGCCGATTCTTTAGCCGTCTTTTTAGTCTTTACTGCTGCCTCTACGAGATGGCTGTCAAAGGCAGCCAAAAGCGGCGCAGAGACGTTAGCATGGGCACGCAATCAATGCAGCGTACGCTGTTACCGAATACCTCCGTCACAGCCACACCATAGTTAACGTGGTGGGAACAGCAGCACACTTGCACCGGTGAGAAACCGAGGACACGTTTGGGTAGCATCCGGTACAGCCAATGATAGATGAAGGGGGAGAGCAGACATGCGGTCTTGTTAGTGGTTGGATTGCTATTGGTTCTTCCGAAATGAGCGAGAGCGCGGCAAAAGCTTCAAGTTTAATAAATCTAGGTCAAATATGGTTTTTTGAACTATTAATAGTCTGGGCTAGCACAGCCAATAGTCCGTGTTGGACTAAATACTATGTGGGATTATTCATTTGCACGGACTAATCGCAGTGGACGGTGTACAACGAAATCCTTGAGATTATGAAAGTATTGTGGGGAAGGGAATCGGAAAACGCAGATATAAGTGGAACACATCTCGATGCTGATTGGTGGCCGCAAGGACACCCATCATGGATGGCCAGGATAGAACCGTTGATAGGTGGGACATGCCGATCCAACGTTGGAATGTCGTGTGTACTAACAGGTTATTGGGAAAGTACAAAGGTCGCTGTTAGCACACCCTATCCCAGACGAAGTGGATCAGCCAAGTATCACGACTGGATAAGGATATCCAGGTATCAGACCAGACCGACTGTAAAGTCGGACCGGTTATGATATGAACGACGGAGCAGGTTTACGGGTGGCTTGGTATATTGGATATGATTGAGTATGACTATCGAGGTTGGCTATTTGTGACCGGAGCGATCTGATTGATGTGATGGTGGAATTTTGGCTGATCAATTAAATAGTCTTAAGACATGGCGGTCAAGAGAGTTAAGAAGCCCATATATACAGCAGTGACCAGTATGGGATATATCAGCCGAAGTAAGTTGAAACCGGTTAGGAAAAACCAGCACAAACCGTCCCTGATCGACATCTAGGGATCCGCCCAAATCGACCTTTGAAAGGACAGATCTCGAGTCGATCTCTCAAGGTTTAATGCAGGTCAGAGGCAGAAGTCGAGTTTAAACCAGTGAGAGAGCTGATCCAGAGCTGATCCCGAGTCAATAAAAAATCTCGAGTTGGTTTCAATGTACCCCAGCTGATCCCGACCGGTTTCTAGGTGCCGATTATAAGGAGTATAATCAAAGTCGGTGATAACTCATCGCTGGAAATTGGTTTTAGGTTTTCACGAGAAGTCGATTCCGAGCCGATCCTAAGCCGATCTCAGAAGGACCAGGTCGAAATCAGGTCGGTTAGAGTTCTGCCAAGAACCAGGTCGAAGATCAGTTGAAAATCGGTCAAAAATGGTACGAATCAGGTTGAAGATCAACGAAGATCGGTCTACGGTGGTACCAGCCAAGCCATGTGACAAGGCAGTCAAGATCGAAGTATTAGATAAGTCACAAAGGTTGGTGTATGGTACATTAGGTATTAGATATTGCATTTTGAATAACAGGATTGAATGTACCCCCTAAGCAAGAGTCGCTCCACCATGTGTCGGTTGTCATTGGGAGCACAGGGTTAACTAGGTCCCTGTCGCTATACTAAATTATCGGTTAAAACGCGCATAGACGCATTTTGGCTTACCGGAAGTCCCCCGACGGGATTACTTAAGGTTTCAACCTTCACTCTCACGTCCACGTGTATTGAACAACTATTACTAATCGGAAAGGATTTCGTGGAGATAACGTTGTAATTTACTGTGGAAGATCGTGGTTATATCGTGGTTTTTTGTGGTTTCTCATTATCTCTCGTTTTATTGGCTGATCCGGTCGGTTGAAGAATCCCGACCCGACCTTTACGGTACACGTACGTAGTATCACCCCTGATCGGTTCTCGGTGAAAATTTCCACCAGAGAACAACCCTGTCCCGAAGAAAACACCTCCTCCGACCTGATTCAGAACATTTTTGTCATCTAGAGTCCACCTGAGTGAGTGTAACCACCGAATACCAATTGGTACACAAGGTGAGATGAAGTTGAATTTGGATTCTGTCGCACTTGATGACCAGTCTTCCGACCTGGAGGATCAGGCATCTTAGTGATGTTTCGTCCGATTCTGATGCTGATCAGTAACAACAGAGTACCCTCTCCGACATTTGATCGTCTGGGCCAGTGGGAATCCGACTTTCCCACACAACTTCTGTTATGGATTTGTAAATCGGCTCCACCACAGTATATAAAATAAACTGCTCCCCGATCATATTTACCAATCAACAAATGACTTAGAGATATCGCAAGAATATATCAACTCGCCGTTCCATTCACGAGTGTATATTTTCTTGGTATGTTTTTTGTCGCCAACTCAATTTGGCTTTACAAGGTGGGTGTCAAAAATGCATAGTATTATGTTGTCATATCAAATATTGGAGATCTGGAGCGTGGTGGGGAAAGGTTTATATGACTCACTTGCAAAATCGACTTTAGGTGGACGTGGAGGCGCTGGTTGGAGCAATCAACGTTCGTTGAAAACGAAAATTATATGATTGGACATCCACTCTTATTTGTTGCCAATGACACATCCCCAATAAATTCAATTCGTACTGGATTCGCCAAAATCCATGAAAGCGGTACATTTAGCGATCCAATCAACAGCTAGAGCGCCTCTAGAAATTTTGGTCCACGGGTCATATAATTTATAAAACATCAAGTCGGAGGCCAAACTCCTTGAAAGCAGCCAATCACTGCGAAAAATTAGTAAAAATGAGATTTTGATAGCCTGAGGACGGACATGTGCTCAGATTTACGATTGCTTTTGCGAGTC
>MIQA02004905.1:0-21690 GCA_001887855.2 Sclerospora graminicola | reverse complement strand
GACTCCAGCGATTTTTCCCATGGTGTCCGTTCTTTCCTTCCCGTATCAATTTCGAAGGGAGAGTATCCTGTTGATGCGCTAACGAGTGTAGCATGGGCGTACTCGATACTTCCCAGATGCTCTGTTCAATCGGTGCCATGGTATGATACCATGCATCTAAGCGCATCTTCGACGACTAAATTCTGTCGTTCCGTTTGTCCATCGGCTTGGGCCCGATGGGCGGTGGTCATACTTAACCGAACACCCATGGTTGTCATTAGAGATTTCCAAAACGTCGAGGTAAACTTGCTATCTCTGTCGCTGATGATGGCTTCTGGAAGACCATGGTGACGCACCACACTGTCAAAAAACACTTTCGCTGTTTTTTGAGCATCATCCTTGACGTGCACCGCTGCATACTTTGTGCGTTTTGAAAACTTGTCCACAACCGTTAAAATGGCATCGAATCCATTTGAAATAGGAAGCCCCGTGATAAAGTCCATGGACACTACTTGCCAACATGCATCGGGAATAGGAATTGGCATGAGTAATCCGTTTTTTCTTTGGTTGTCATGCTTCCAACGTGCACAGGTTTCACACGTTTTGACATATTCTTTGATGTCTTTGTGCAAGGATTTCCAATAGTACCATTGCGCAACACGCAAGAATGTTCTGCGAGTGCCAGGATGAGCAGCTATGGGTGAGTCATGATACTCCGATATGACTTGAGTTCTCAAGCGATTGTCGTTTGGAACGCAAAGGCGCGTGAGCTTATTTGCTGAACGCAAAAACAGTAGCTCCTCGTTTTTCACGAACAGTGAACTAGTTTCCGGATGATACCATGCCTCTTTGAATTCCGCATTTCTTTGATAACCTTGTTGAAACATCTTACAAACGTCTGGTGACAGCTCGACATGTGACGTTGCCATTAAGGCCGCAACTTTCATCGCCTCACACCCCTCCCGGGGCAGAGGTGGCGCCGAGGGAGAACAACGTAAACGCGAACCCCGCTGTTGACAAGTGGAATCACACTCGTGAAAGCGTATTGTCGTTGCCAATGTATCATCAGGCCGACGCGAGAGCGCATCAGCTACGACGTTTAATGCCCCGTTAATGTGGTGTATCGTAAACGTATACTGAGAAAACGTGGTTAAGTACCGAGCTAGCTTGGGAGATACTTTAGGGTGGTGAAGCAGCCAAGAACAGGCGCTACTGTCGGTAAAAATCTCAAATTGATGACCGTAAAGATAATGACGCCATTTGTCTAACCCAGCTTTGATGGCAAAGAGCTCCTTTTCGTGAGCAGGCCAGTTAAGCTCATGCACGCCCAGCTTTTTGGAATAAAAAGCTATGGGATGATCGTGACCACCCAAAAATTGAGATAACCCCCCCAACACACGACCCGGACGCATCTGTCGTCAGAACAAACGGGCGAGAAAAGTTGGGCAAGGTAAGCACAGGTGCCGATTGGAGGGCAGCCTTCAGCCGTAAGAAGGAAGCTTCTTGCGAGGCGGTCCAGACCCATGGCGTATCCTTCTTGACCAGATGGCTTAACGGGAGGACTATGTCGGCAAACTGATGGATAAAGCGGCGATAATAGCCTGCAAGGCCTAGAAAACTTTGTAACTCCTTGACTGAGAGCGGTGTTGGCCACTTCGCGATTGCCTCTGTCTTGGTAGTATCCACAGCCAACCCTTTGCCGGAAACGGTATGCCCCAAAAAGGTGACCTCCTTGCGTGCAAACTTGCACTTCCCGATGTGTGCGTAGAGTTTTTCGGTGCGTAAGGCGGCAAAAACGAGAGCTAAATGCTCCAAATGCTCCTCATAAGTGACAGAAAACACGCATATGTCATCCAAATAGACCACCACGAATGGGAATTTCCCGAAAAGAACACGCATTAAGCGAGACCGAATTTCAGGCATTCCCGCGAGGCCCATTGGAGCAACGCACCATTGATAGGTCTCGTTAGACGTACGAAACGCGGTGTACTTCTTGCTATCCGGGTGAATACGATGATGATGATTTGATGATAACCTTGGGCCAAGTCGATGACTGTGAAAAAGCTCATACCCTGCATCTTATCGAATAACTCATCGATTCGCGGTAATGGAATTTTGGGTACCACTGACTGGGAGTTGATATAACGGAAGTCGATAACCCAACGTAACAGCACATTGGAGTTCCCGGAACGGATCCATTCTGAGCGCGACAAACTAGTTCCCGTGGTTGGGTCCTTTTTGGGAATGCCAAATATGTTCGACATCCAGGGTGAGTCCGATAATTCAATCCACCCCCGGGAAAGATTCTCCTCGACGAACTTCTGTAAGGCTGTTTGTTCAACTTGCGAGAGGCGAAACGGCGGACGATTACTCGGTCGAGCGCCCGGTTGCATGTTTATCTCAAACTCCACAGAACGATGCGGAGGAAGCGAATTCGGTAGTTTGTCCGGAAAGACATCTGTAAATGAATCGAGCAACGTCTTTAATTTTTGCTCGCAAGGAACTTCCGATTCGGAGACCTGACAAATTTTAATTCGAAAAATTTCTTCGTAATGGGCGGTCTTTAACTTTTTCGAAAACTCGGCAGAGGAAATAAGGACCGGAGCAATCACGTCGCCGTTTGGAAGCTCACCACTATCGAATGAAACGAGATGCGTACGCCAATTGATAATCGGCTCATGTGTAGTAAACCAAGGCTTGCCCAGAATTACATCATGGGAATTGTTCATTGGCCACTCAATGACAGGAACGTCCGAAAAATGATACCCATCAAAGGATATATTGGCAACGCCTTTATTCACTTTTTTCTTGATGGTGTTCGTGCCGTCAAAACGAGTAACTTGAATTGTCACTTCGGAAAGGATACGTTGCAACAAACCTGGCTTGACCACGTTACATGTGGCTCCAGAATCGAGCATAATATTGACAGCACGATGGTCAAGAGAACCGCTCTTGACGATTAAGTCTTTACCCGTAAAGGGTGCAAAATCCGCTTCACTTAGTGTAGTGATAACTTCATGTGATGTGCCAGCGACTGTTTCTTCTTCCACGGATTCATGGTCAGACTCATTCTCGAAAAAGTTACTTTTGGAAGAGCAGGAGTGTTATCGTTGTCGTTAGCAGCCTGCCTGCTTCGTCGCCTATAACACTGCTGGATTGTATGTCCGAGTTTCTTGCAGTACGCGCACTTAGGTCGGTTGGAGCGGCGATGTTGATGCGGAGATGGGGATGGCCGTTGAAAGGGCCGAGCATGGTCGATTTCCATTGGCTCAGGATCCTGGGAAGATTCTCTGACCCCATACTGTGGACCGGGACGAGGATGTGCGGGGGCGTGATTATTATAACCACCCGAATGTGCGCGTTCAAAATCAAGCGCAACAGTAATGGCTTCCGACAAAGTTGTACTACGTCGATACCGGACTTCTTCCTGAGTTCTCTGCCGTAGACCCCGCTGAAAATAAATGATTTGATCGAACTCGGTCATTTCTGTGACTTGCGAAATAATTTGCCTAAATTTCGCGATATAGTCCACTAGACCGGCGCAATTTGTTTGCTTAAGCCGGTGAAGATCATCTCTCAGACTATGTTGTAGATCCGCAGGAACAAACTCGTTCTCTATTGCGATGAAAAATTCGTCCACCGAGTGGATTTCTTCTTGATGAAGCAAGAACCATTGCGCCGCTGGTCCCCGCAATAAGCTCCCCAGGACAGCAAGGATTTGCGGGGCCATGCTCTCACTTTTCCAATTCGTTCCGCGGGCGTTGAAGTATTGGTGTATTTGCATGTAAAAAAGTCGCGCCGATTCCTCACTTCGTCCACTGTAAGTCGGCATTCGAAGTCCGTCTACTTTAAGAACCCCTTCTCGCTGAGATGCAGCCAATGTATTGATAAGCTCCTGCTGTCTCTGCAGCATCTGCATCATTTGCTGCATAAGCTCGGCATTGGACGGTTGAGCCATGATCGAGAAGGAACGTAAATTTAGGTACTTTACTTTATGTAGGTCACGTAAATTATAGCGAAAATCCCTAAGAAGTGTGCGTTCAACTTCTTGCAGAAGAACGTCGACTTGGTGTAGAGGTTCCGATAAGGTTGTCCCTTGTTTCGGAAGAATGGCCTTCTCCTTTGTAATTTCCTTCGACAGGATCTTAGCGATGCGCCGGGTCTTCTTTAACGACGCGATGAGATTATTAGCCGTTTCTTCAGCCTTTTCCCCACCGTCAAACACGAAAGCGTTGCTGCAACCGAATGAAATCTTGTCTTCAGCTTTTCGCTTCTTGCTCATAGAACTTCACGGCTTACTTTGCCTATAAACGGCTAAATGCGTAAAGGTTTAACCTTATCCCCGATGAATTAGCTGCTTCGCAACTTCAAGCCGTACCCTACTTCACACAGACTAAGTGGCTCTATCTGCGGAGCAGACTCTTAGGTTTACAGTGGATGTTAAGGCAACACACTCAAAGCCGCTAGACAGCGCTTTCAAAGGGATGGAGCTTTCTTGATAAAACTGCGAGCGGAAATTCCCACGCTACGAGCAGAGTTCCAACGAAGACGCAATCTCAGCCGTGCGAAACTTCTTCGTCCAATTAGCCGTCCAGCGAGGCGTACTTGTCCTAATTCCGGCGCAAGGCAGTGGTGCAGCGCAAAGGTACAGGAACCGCGCAAGCAAGAAGATCGCAGGCGCAAGCAGGCAAACAGGCGCGTGACAAGGAAAACGGAAACGCAAGTCCAAGCAAAAACACCGCACGACGAGCGACACGAAGAAGAACCAGGCGCCGAACCAAGCTTGAACACCACCAGCCGAAACAAAAGCCGCAAGCGAGAGAGCGAGAGCGAAGAAAGCACCGAGGAAGCGCGAAAGACCGGCGATGCGGAAGGGCAGCAAAAAAAAACAGAGGCTGGAAGCGAAGGCGCGAAGCGAAGGCGCGAAGCGAAACCAAGCAGCGAAGGCGCGAAGCGAAACCGAGCAGCAAAGGCGCGAAGCAAAACCGAGCAGCGAAGGCGCGTAGCAAAACCGAGCAACGAAAGCGCGAGGCGAAAGCGAGCGGCGAAGGCGCGGAGCGAAAGCGAGCAGCGAAAGCGGGCGGCGAAGGCGCGGAGCGAAAGCGAGCAGCGAAAGCGGGCGGCGAAGGCGCGGAGCGAAAGCGAGCAGCAAAGGCACGAAGGGAGCGACCAACAAGTGCTACCACTTGTGAGGACTTGAGCCGTTGGTGGGAAAATTAAAGACTGAATTTTATTTAACCTTTCCTAACCATTAGTTTTGTTGGTGTAACCCACACCTAATGGTATCGCCTATCCTACTTGCGCAAACATGTTATACTTAGTTTTAGTATAACCCATATAAAAAATGCAATAAGAAAATGAATGGTGTTTAAGTCAAAGGTAAAATGACTGGTTGCGGTCCAGTCTGAATGACTGGTCCTGAGGTCCAGTCTAAATGACTGGTCCTGACACAGACGACACTTGTGAGTGCGTTTAGGCTTTCGATTTGGTTGTTGCATTTGCGATGAGCCCATCTTTGCTCCTATCCTCGTCACGATATGTCTACAACAAGCAGAAAAAAAACACACGAGCACGAGTATGAACAATTTCAACATGCGCCGCCTCTAAACGATTGCTGATGCATCTGCCCAACATTCTGTACTTGTGCCTTTTTTTAGCCTGTCCATTCATTCAAGGGTCAGGATCTTCTCTGTCGTCGCTTCTTAATTATGGTTCAAAATCTGCGCTTTTCATGGTTGGAACAGTTTGGTTTCTCACATCCTTAGACAAAGGCTAACTCACTAGGCTAGGAGCGTCCCTTTCATTGGCATCAACGATCTCAAACGTAGCACCTTTTTCTCGCAATATGAACGAACGGCCAGCGACAGTTCCGTGTAGCAGAAAGATGTGGTGCTGACACGCTGTCGTTTCCTCGTAAGCTTTGGCAAACAAGTTTTTTCATCATTTTAAATCTCAATTGTTTCTGTGGTGTACGATTCTGGGCAAGGCACCATTCGCGACGTCGTCGACAAAGTCGAGATAAGCGCTAGGACAACTAGAAATGCAGTTGCAAAGTATTCGAGATGCTGCAAAGGAAACTGCTTGCAAGACTACAAAAACCCCGGGGAGGTCTTGGACGAAACTAGGAGTGGACTAAACCTCACGACGCACAAACAATGCAGTTAGAATGCTGGTTCCAATTTGAACTGGGGTGGGAGAGTTTTTTCGTCACTAGATTGATATGGATTCATGGAAGTTGGTGCTTTTATACGGTAGATCTGTCCTGTCAGTTGTAGTTGGCTCAGCCATTGAGCAGTATAATATCATTGATCTGACACACATGTACACTCCGGTACATTGTACCTTATTTTATGGTACAGGGGTGCGAATATGCTCAGGCCTCTTAAAAGTAGGTAGAACTACCTATCTACCTAATTTAATGGTATTTTGGCAAACCCATATTAGGCAGGCGTCGAAAATTGTATGGGGATCTGGAAAAAAAACAAATTAGGTACTCTTGCAGCATACAAATTTCAAGATAAGACAACCAAGTAAGTACCATGTTGGAACCGCGAAGGACGGCACGGTTTTTTTATCTTTTGATCGGCACTCAGTAGAGATGCCCATGCAGATATGCATGCTGAAGCTCGTGTTGATGCTTGTGTTGTCAGTTATGTTCTCATTACCGGATTCTGATGCAAACGACGTGTTCAATGCAGCAGCACTTAATCCATCGGGAGGCTACCCATGCGTCAGATAGGTGCATCGACCAACTAATTTTGTGCCACAATCGGGTTTAAAGATGCGTCCGAGTTTGTGACAGTGATTCAAGATGACGGTACATTGTGGTGGAGGATGCAAGTATTATGGAGTGAAGATCAGTGAACTACAAGAAAAAATATATTAGAAGAATAGGGGCGTTTTTCTAATGATACAACAAATTTAGCCTGCCGACTATGCAAACTAACAGTGGTCGACAGCATCGAGGACATTTTTCTACCCCCCAATTTTTTTTGGGACCCACTAGGTGCACACCCCCTTTTGCTACGTGCACACCACTGTACCATTAAGAAGGTACAGCGTACCGTATAGAATGAATTATATGACATGCGCACAGGTCCGTCATTTTTAGCCGTCTTTGCAGCCAAAGGGAGTGCAACGATTTCTCCTCAAAAGCTGACAATATCTTCTCTGCATTTGACGATTGTTTGGGGCAAATTAGGCATTCAAAAATGATAAACTTAGGGGGTGTAGTCACCAAAAATGCAAAAGCTAAGAGCTGCGAGGGTAATCCATTAAGGTACGTTATTGAGCCAAAGCTTCTGCTATTTCCTCTGATTTTATGGAGTCGATACGATTTAATGCTTTATCTAATTGTAACTGCTTTTTGACGCTTTATTGTATGAACCACACAATCCTCTAAAGGACCTTCTCATATGACCACAAAGTTTTGTTATGACTAAATTACAAGGGATTTTGGGCCCAGCTAAATCAATTTTGTTTAGTAGCATTCTCGTCAATTAGAAAACAAAATTGCAGCAACTATTTGGGTTGTGATCTTTTAGGAGGGAAATCTGCTTTTGGCGCAAGCCTAACAAATCTTATTTTTTAGTTTAAAACTTGAACTTAGACTGCATCTGGTTCTGGAGAAAAATTTAATTGGAAGAACGAATTATTATGAGTTTTTTTTAATGTATTTTGCTTTATAATTAATTGCTGGCTGGTCTTGCAATGTATGCAACCAATCTAGCTACCAGTAATTCTGAACCAAGAGAAAGCCACCAACAGTCTGGGCTTTTCCGTATTGAGAATAAAACTTTTAGGTCGGACGATCTTGTCGTGTTTCTATCTATAGTTTAAACGATTGCGTCCGGGCGATCTGTATATCTTAATTGCAACAGAAAAATGGTGTTTGTGTTCCGAATACGGACCTTTTTAAAGGATTAATGAGTCACAGAATATAAAGCCGAATCAGTTTTCGACCAGCACGCAAGTAGTAATGCGCAGGCTAGTCGCAGCTCTAGACGCTGCCTAAATCTATATTGGTACTCCCTCCGTCCCAATGTTTTTGTCCGATTCACGGCTTCTTATCGTCCCATTTTTATTGTCGTATTTTTTTATTAGGGACATGTTGTCGATTACAATGAAAGCTCTTCTTTACAGCCAAGCCACAGGTGCTCATGAAGGTAGGCAAACCATCATTTGTATAGTACATTCTCATAAAGGTAGACAAGACATTGTTTATGGAGTACAGTTCTTGTTTGGCAGGACTTTACCGATCAATGTGTTGGACCGGACCCCGGTTGATGTTTTGCATGGAGATGAAGCGTGCACAGTAGTTAGCATGTTGTCATGCTTTATATCAGTTGTTAATATATACTCGTACACCGCTCGCCGATGCCATTCCGTCAAATTCTTCTTCTTCAAAACGAATTATAGCTTCATGGGTACCTCATCTTTAACCACTTCGCATTCATGCAAAAAAGGTCCAGCAAAAAAAGTTGTATCTGTTGAGGAGGAGACCTTTGTAGTAGTCGGCAAAATGAAAAGTAAATATATTTTAATGGTCCTTAGTTCGCAAATCTATTGCTACTTCTAAGCCAATCATTCTTATGGAACCTTAAAGAACACTTAAGAAGCTTCTGACGTCATCTTATGACGTCATTAGGATGACGTCATAACCGGTATCAAACCGGTACCCTACTGGTATACTATGCTGGTCGTATTTAATATGCGGCGCTATTTCAACACTCCCACTCGCTGCTTATACTATACGCGCCTGGGTCCTTCCGGCGTAGGCTGGTTAGGATTGTTGGGCTCAATTATATCCCCAGATTCCTTGGTTACATGCGTGATTGTCACTTGCTGTGGTGAAGCTGTTGAGTATATTCCGTCCACTTCACGCTCGTCAAGTTTAACTGAGCGTATCACCTTGACCTTGTTGCTCTCCAAGTCAAACACACGTTACCCTTTTGCGCTTTCCGCATACCCAAGAAACAAACACCTGAAACTCTTAGGATCAAGTTTTGATCGCTTGGCGTCATCAACATGAGCGTAGCCATGTGATCCAAAGACACGTAAGTGTCCGAGCTCCGGATTTCGCTTAAACCCTACTTCGTATGGCGTGACGTCCAAATTTGACGTATTAGAAGAGCGGTTGATGAGATACACAGCTGTACTAACTGCTTCTGCCCACCATTCAGTAGGAATTCTCTTGTAGTGCAGCATGCTTCGTGCCTTTTCCATTATTGTACGATTCATTCGCTCTGCCACTCCGTTCTGTTGAGGGCTGTATGGCACGGTACGCTGATGCATGATACCACTTCTGGCACAGATATCATTCACCTTTTCGTTCACGAACTCTTTTCCGTTGTCCGATCGTATGCATTTCAAACGTTCACCCCATTGGTTTTCGTAGAATGCCTTGAACTCGTTCAACTTTGCGGCTACCTCACTCTTGTTCTTCATGAAGTATGCTACCACATTACGAGAAAAGTCATCTACGAACGTCAGCACATATCTTGCACCACCCTTTGAGAGCGTATTCATTGGTCCCAAAACATCCGTGTGTACGAGCTCCAGCACACGTGATGTCTTCGCACTCGACCGTGACGGGAACGAATCAACTGTTTGCTTGCCCTTCAAACATCCACCGCACAGTTTTTCAGTGCTTTTCTTGACAGCCGGTATGCTGTTCGTGGCACGCAGTGTCTTGATCAAACCATTATCTCCAGGGTGTCCCAAGCGAGCATGCCAAAGCTCCCACTCGCTATTAACCCCAGCATATTCCACAAAGCGAGCCTCTTCTTGCTCGCAGTCCAGGATATACGCTTTGTCGATTTTCTTTCCGGCCGCAATCGCCTTTGAGTTTGCCGAAATTATGCAAGACTTTTGTTTGAATTCCACATGCTTATCGCGTTCGACTAATTTTCCAACCGATAAAAGCCTTCTGTCTAAGTCAGGAATGTGGAGCACCTCCAACATCCGAATTCGCTTTCCGTTGATACCCAACAAATGAACCGTTCCGGTACCAGCCACTCGGAGTTTCTTGTCATCCGCAATGGTTACGACCATCGCCCGCGTTACTTCTGTATATACAAATAAGTCATTGCGATAAGGCGTCATGTGCGATGTTGCGCCACTGTCAATCAACCACCCGGCTGACGGATCTTCATCAACGACAAAAACTGCGTTTTCATCGTCATCGCTCTTGTTCTTTCTTGGACAGTCTTGCTTCATGTGTCCAATTTGACCACAGTTAAAACACTTTCCCCTGAAGCCACCGTTCCTTTTCTTCGCATCGTTGCCCTTGCGACCGTTGTATTTGCTGACTTTTCCAACTTTTCCGTTCTTGATTCTGCCACCGTACGAGGTAGCCTTCAACGCACGCTCCGTGGCCTCCTTCTTTTCACGTCGCTCGTATTCTTTAAGAAGTTTCTCCTTCACTTCCAGCAAAGTTATGTCTTTGACGTTTTCCACAATTGACGAGATTAGCTCGTATTCTTCCGGCAAACTCCTCAGGAGAATAACGAGCTGTCGAGCATGATCAAGCGGTTCCCCGAGGGTTTGCAATCCCGCAATCAGCTCGTCAAAGCTATCCAGATGCTTCGCCATCGTCGCACCACTCTCCATCTTGAATTCGTTCAGTCGACGAGTCATTGCTACACGATTGTGCATCGTCGACCGGTTGTAGAACTCGCGCAGTGTGCTCCAGGCTTGGATGACCGATGTTGCTGTTCTGATCTTTGTGTGATGCTCTATTGCAACACCTTGAGCAATAATCCCAAGAGCCTTCATGTCGTTAAGTACCCATGCCTCTGTCATTTCCGACTCGTCACTACTTGAATGTGTGCCAGCAAACCCTTTCTTGCTAGCGTCATACGCATCGAAAATTCCCAGTGGAAGTAGTTGTCGCTTCCCAAAACGACTTCAGCTTTCTTGCTGGACATTGTGTAGGACATGGGGCGTTGGGACAACAGTGGGTCTTGAACCGAAGTGCTAACCTTCCGTTAACCAAACTGACTTATTACCGAAACGAGACGATTTATCGTCAATTAAGACAACGTTCTCGATAACGGCGGCAGTACTATTGGCCCGGTAGGATTTACAGCCAATGAATAGGAGTCCCTGCCCTCACAAAAGTTTGGGACTTACGAATGGGCTCTCCTAAACACTGCTCTTGAGCGGCGGCGGCGTGGACGGCGGCGCTGCGGGGACGGCAGGCGCGGAGGAAACGAGAGCGGTCGGAGGTGGAGCTTGCGGCTGTTAACCTGTTGAGGAGGCGACCTTTGTAGTAGGCGGCAAAAAGAAAAGTAAATATACTTTAATGGTCCTTAGTTCGCAAACCGCTACTTCTAAGCCAATCATTCTTATGGAACCTTGAAGAACACTTAAAAAGCTTCTGACGTCATCTAATGGATGACGTCATAACCGGTATCAAACCGGTACCCTACTGGTATACTATGCTGGTCGTATTTAATATGCGGCGCTATATCAACAGTATCAATGCGAAGCTGATTTCCTTCATCACCAGCATCATGATCCTCAGAGGCAGGAGCGAAATTCATCAATCTGCCGGTGCTCCGTCAAATGGTCCCCAAATTAAAAGTAGTTTTGGTGCTGAAACTTCCGCTAGCGGAAAGCGTAAAACCCCAATGTATCATCAAATGAAAGCCCTTTTAAAACTCTATACTTTGATGTCAGTATGAACAAATAACAGCATTTTTGACCTTAATCTCAGTATTTAAACAACAATCAGACAATAACTTTGTGACGGAGGGAGTACAATTTTATTGCCAGAGTTATCAAAGCTTTTCAATTTATACAAGTTGAAAAGTGTTCGAAAATATAATGATTATGCATCAGCTAAGTTTTCTTAACTTGTATCAACTTTCTTACGATCTCCTCTTATTCTGCAAGGCGTCTTCAGATATTAGCGGGATCGAGTTGCAGGAAGCCCCCGCCAAATACGCTTAGACTTTGTACGTTGTACCTACTTTACGGTACAGGGTAAAAGGGGGTGTGCACCTAGTGGGTCCCTTTTTTTCCACCAAAATGTAGATCAGAGTGCGTAGAGCTTAAAAAAGGGTCCCCGGTTGCTTGGCACTCTCTGGTTCAATCCGAAAAGCGGACCAAAAAATCCCTTTTTTATTCTCTGAGTACTCACTATTTGGGGCTAGCCGTGTACCCATAATACCCAATCCGGTGAGTGTGTTTAGGTAAATTCGACCAATCATATGCTTCAAATTACAGATAGGACTTGCCTACGGAAGCAATACTCATTTTTTGCAGCGGTGAACCCTATTTTATTGGTCGCTCTACATACGAAGTGTATTACAAATATAACGTATTACAGTTTTCTTGTAGTTCAAATCGTGGGTTCTGATTGGCTTTGGAAGCATTCAGGTTAGAGGGCTTCAGTAATTATAAGGTTCTGCAGCGAGTTTCAAGCGCATATCTCCTAAAATCGCCACATATGGAGTTATTTGAACTCGACTGGTATCCTGAAAACCACTGTAAATACTAAGCGTGACATATAAAGCAGCAATCCCACAAGCACATTGACCCACTTGGGCTTGACAACTTTCACTTTTGTGTGCGTTTTTGGGTAAAAGTAGTCCAAATTCTCTTGTCAAAATAGGCATTCTGAAATATTTGGATTAAGTCTTCTGTACTTTTTCTCGACGCACTACCTACTTTTAAGAGGCCTGAATATCCTAGAGGGGGGGGGGCTAGTCGTTGCCTCGAGGGAATTTTCCAGAGATACATAGACCTTTTAGAGGGTTCGGGAAACGAGTACCGTACTGGATCACCGATGCGACATCTGTTGGAATTCACGTCCTTCTCAGTGAGTTATGGAAATGGGTCAAATTTATACGAAACCGCCAAGATGCATATTAACATAGTTTATATAGGTTATAAGTTTATTTTCTATAGGTCGGCTTTTCATACTATATAATATATTACTTTTACTTTTTGCAAGAACATAACAGGGCTAGAAGTCAGCATCGTCGTACTAACAGACGACCGGCACGACTTTCACGAGCGACTAAACCTTCTCACCGTATTCATGTGGGCACTAACCGGCTTACTGTTCACGTGGAGTGTTATTGCTCTTCGTTTGGTTGTTTACGTTTCACGTGTGGAGATTGGAGTCACGGGTTCTGACAGGCCCGATTCTTTCCGTTACGCTTATCTGTGGTTTGCTACGTGGTTTGACATTATTTCAGCGGAATTACGTGGTTATTTTTCCAACAAGCTATGAGCCCAAGTTTGACGGGTCTCTTAAGTTCCAATTTTGTATTAAGATAATTGCAGTGAGTAAAAGTCCTCTGATCCGAAGGGAAGTTGTGTCTAGTGTTTTTCGCTTAATTGAAACGATTGGATCGCGTGCGTATTTTATGGAAATTATGGCAAGTGGAGACGAAAATTGCACGGTGGAAGCCATGAATGGAATGATGGGGTTCATGCAAAAGGTTGACACTAGGCTCGAAAAAATGGAGAACAAGCAGGCTCGCATGAGAGAGCTAGGTCAATCGCATTCTTAAAATGAATTAAGGGACAACCTAAGGAATCACGGGCCTTTTGGCGGTCGCATGACTTTGGATGATTTAAACGATGGTATTGGCCAAGGTGTGCCAGGGAATTTTGCGATGGGGCAGGCAGGTATCCCTATAGAACCGGCACAAGCGGGAGGAGTGCCAGCTGGAATTGGAAACGTGCCGCAAGTTGGCGTGCCGTTTGGTGTGAAGCTGATCAAGCTTACGATACAAAATTTCAATGGTGTGGAAATATACAAGGGTCTAGGAGCAGGTTTCAAGCAAAGGGCTTACCTGTTCCTAGAGGCTTTAGAAGTTGCGCAACTGACGTCCGGTTTCCAGTGGAATGAGTGGCTTATAGTGAATAAGCTGGGTGAACTCCATGAAGGCATAGCCTTAAGGTATTTCCAGACAAACATTGGTGCATGGTGGGCAAGCTCCCCGTCATTGATTACGGTGCTGGGGCACATGAACAATGCGTTCAAAATGGACATTTCGCACCATCAAGAATCGGCCATTTTTGCAACAGAGAAGGATCCAAGGAGATCTTGGACTGAACACCTTCTCTACTTGGTGGCATGGCACGAGAAAGTGAATTGCCAGACAAGTTAATTGTTTAAAATATTGTGAAGTTTGCTGTGCCGAATCTGAAAGTCGCGCTCATGGTGAGGTATAACCCCATGAGGCAAAACTACATTCAGCATGCCCACGAATTAGTGGCATGGACGCAAGAGCTCGAAGATGACGAGCGAAAGTATAAGCGACACCCAAGAATTACGGCAAATGCAGTAAACGATGGTAAAAATCGAAGGATGTGCTATGGTTGTGGAGGGGAGGGGAATATTCACCGGAATTGCCCCAAACCAACGAAAAAATAGGCAGGCAAGAAGGGACGTTCGGACGCACACTCCGAACGCCGTTTCGTGCTCGCTACAGTGGATGATTCTAATTAAAATGCCAGAGTTTCGGGAGAAACAAATGAAGAGTTCTGGATACTGGATAGTGGTGCGAGTCGACACCCAATCGGGGACTAAAGTCTCCTCGAGGATTCCAAGGCATGCAATGGTGGTGGTGATGCGCTGGTGTTTCCAGACGGAGGGATGCTGGACGTCACACAAGTTGGAAATGTGACGCTTAAAAGCGACGAACAACCAAGTACAACAATTGTTTTTAGTGAAGTGTATTACGACCCCAAGCTAGCGAAGAACTTAATTTAGCTGGGGTGTTTGAAGAAAATGGGGTGCTACATAAACGATAAAGATGAAGGAATTAAAATTGGAAACAAGTCACTTTTACGTGTTGAACTTTATGGATCAATTTTTGTGGCGAAGGTGCCTGCAAATAGGTCAAATGCTTTTCGAAATGACTTTCGTGGTATGGTGATGAATGCGCAAAATGAGGAGGTTAAAAGAGATGCACAGGAAGGAGGCCTGTATCATCTCCATGCCCGTCTAGGGCACCTTGCATACGATACAATTGAACGTATGGCAAAGGACCCCAGGTCGGAAATTTTGTTAACCGACCACAAGCGACTAAACTGTTTAACGTGCGCCGAGGGGAAAAGCTCCAGAACCAAGCAACCCAAGCGTGATTCCGGCATGCACGCACCGATTGATCGTATCGGTGGAGTTATCTGCAGTGACATCAAGGGTCCGACAACGCCACGAGATAGACGTGGAGATCGTTTCCTGGTGGTCTTTGTAGACTATACTATTTTCGAACTAGGTGCGTGTCTTTGCGCTCCTACAAAGGATAGGGCGGCAAAAATATTTGAACACTTCCTTGTATGGTTCGAAGGCGAATTTAATTGCAAGATTCACGTTTTGCGCACCGATGGAGGTGGCGAATTCAGGAACCTAGATTTTTTCTGTGTAAGGACGGGGGTTCGGAGACAAATTACAGAACCGGGAACTACGGCGTCAAATGAAAAAGCGGAGGGAATGGACCGAACCATTTTTAACATGGTTCGGTGCATGATATTTGGCTCAGGCGTGTCATTAATGTACTGGACCGAAGCGGCTGAGTATGCAACTTACATACTCAACCCCAGTCCAACCAGAGCTAACCCGGGAAGAGTCCCACCATTTAAAATATTTATTATTTCGAAGCAACGCGTGGATGTTGAAGACATTGTGGTTTTTGGATCCCCCTGTACGGTTTGGAGGGATTCAAAAAAACAAATCACTTGGAAAACATGCCGAACGGGCATTATTTCTCGAAAGAAAGACCAAACAAAGGGTTACAAAGTTCTTTTACTGAAGGATCGGGTGGTGACGACCACGAATGATGAACATTGAGACACTTGACGAACGATCTAATGACATGGTCGTGAAGAAGCTTCAGGATGAAGCGAATGATGATGAGAGAAACCATGAAGGGCAAGCAGAAGGAACAAATGAAGGTGTTTCTGGGCAGATATCGAGTCATAGACACAAAAAAAACACGTTTTCTCGGAGCAACAAACCAGAGACGCGAAAATCAGTAGGAGTGTGAAGAAAACTCTGAAGCCGCCGCTGCCGAGGAAGAAAAAAGAAAGAAAACCCCAAAGACTTTCAAGAAGGGCAGCTTTGGAAGGAGGTTTGAGATGTGTGTCGACTCCAAATGAAAGCCAAGAACAAAGTGAAAATGTGAACAAGGTGCCTGAAGTGAAAATGTTGTTTGCGTTTGCTGTAACAAGTGTGGAAAATGAAACAAAAGGGAACTTTGCAGCTCTTCTGATCCAAAAAAAATTCGAGAGGCACATGCGTCCAGCCAATCCGGAAAATGAACAGAAGCCAAGCGAACAGAATTGCGTGCTCTGGATGACTTGGGGACATGGACATTGGCAAAACGAGTGGAAGGAAAGAAGCCATTACCAACAAAGTGGGTCTATAAGACCAAGTTAAAATCAGATGGGACAGTGGAGCGATATAAGCCAAGACTGGTCGCACGTGGCGACCAATATATATTTGCAGAGGACTATTTCGTGACGTTCCATAGTGATGGAGCTAAACAACATGAAGATTGTCCTGGTAATGTCGCTTGTGGAATGTGCCTGCTAGGCTATGGGAATGGGCCGAGTGCTTACTATAAAGCAGGCACAGAAAGTGGATATGAAATACACCTGCAAATTCCGCAGGGAATGGCGATTTCGGAAGAAAATTTAAAAATTGTGAATTCGAAGAAAGAATTGGTTTTGAAGCTACAGAAAAATCTGTATGGTCTAAAGCAATCTGGAAGGCTCTGGTACGAGCATTTGCGTGAGATTACAGTTGGACTTGGCTTCATACAGTGTTTGACTGATACGTGCATTTTTATACGTATTTGTGGAGATAATATGACTCTAGTGGGGGTGTACGTCGATGACTTGCTAGTCACAGCGACGTTTGAAACATCGATCGAGGGATTTTTCAATGAAATGAAGATTTTGGAGCTAAAAAATCTCGGTAACGTGGAAAAATTCCTGGTTATACGAGTGGAAGGAGACCCAAAAGTTGGATATGCTTTTGACCAAGAACTAACAATTGACGAGATGTTACTTAAACATGGGCTACAAGACGCGAATGCAGTTCACACACCGATTGCTGAAATGGAAATGGAAGATGTCTCGATGAATTGCTGCCTACGAAGGCAAATGTAAGTTTACCGTGTGTGAAAAGCTTTCAATCGTTGGTGGGTAGCCTGCTATGGATTTTCAGGTGCACATGGCCAGATATCTCATTTGCAGTGCACAGACACACTCATGCCCCTACGTTACCAGACTACAAGGTGGCTAAAAGAATTGCGCGGTACCTAAAGGGTACCAATAATTTGAGACTACATTTAAATCACGATGATGGAGATCACTTACCGTTTCGGATTGTTGGGTTTAGTGACGCCGACTTCGCTGCTGATAAAGCAGACAAAAAAAGCATAAGTGCAAATGTGATTTTTGTGAATGGAATAATTGGAAATGCAAAAAACAAGGGACGGTTGCGTTGTCCACGGCGGAGACAGATTTTGTGGCTGCAGCAGAAGGCGGAAAAGAAGTATTTGGGATACTTGAGCTTTTTGAGGAGATCGGAGTGAATGCAAAACCACCGAGCGTGTTAAAAATTAACAACATGGCTGCAATTAAACAATTGCAAACCGAGACCAGTGCAGCGAGCACGAAACACGTGGATGTCAAACTCAAGTTTTTGAAGTTACGTTTAAAAGGGCCGGGTGCATCCAGAACACGTTGGCACAGTAGACATGGCCATGGACTTATTGACAAAGAATTTAGCTGCACCAAGGGTAAATGAGCTACGAGGGCAGATTGGTTTGAAGAAATTTGAAAAGACGGAACGGATACGGTTTTATTTTCGATTACATATGGTTTTATGGAAACTACGTTGAAAACTATGTGAAACATGCAGCGTTGACGGTATCGGAAGGAGTGCTGGAATTTACGTCCTTTTCAGTGAACTATGGAAATGGATCAAATTTATACGAAACCGCCACGATGCATATTAACATAGTTTATATAGGTTAAACGTTTTCTCTATGTAACAAGTTTTCATACTATATAATATATTACTTTTACTTTTTGCAAAAACATAACTAGGCTAGATCTCAGCGCCGACGCACTAACAGACGACCGGCGCGACTTTCACGAGCGAATAAACTTTCTCACCGTATTCATGTGGGCACTAACCGGCTTACTGTTCACGTGGAGTGTTATTGCTTTTCGTTTGGTTGTTTACGTTTCACGTGTGGAGATTGGAGTCACGGGTTCTGACAGGCCCGATTCTTTCCGTTACGCTTATTTGTGGTTTGCTACGTGGTTTGACATTATTTCAGTGGAATTACGTGGTTATTTTTCTAACTTGTGTTCTACAGAGGTCCTAACAGAAAAGATCGAGCGAATTTCCACTTGATTCTGTGATGGATGTTGGTGGACAGAAACGTGGACTGATCTTTCAGCAATTTTCTGTCCCCTGTGTACTGATTGGCAGGCCTCTTAAAAGTTGGTAGAACTACCTATCTACCTAATTTAATGGAAAATAGGTATTCTGGCAAACCCATATTAGGTAGGCGTCCAAACTTGTATGGGGATCTGGGAAAAAGCAAATTAGGTACTCTTGCAGCATACAAATTTCAAGATGAACCAACCAAGTAAGTATCATGTTGGAAGCGCAAAGGACGGCATGTTTTTTTTATCTTTTGATCAGCACTCAGTAGAGATGCCCATGCAGATATGCATGCTGAAGCTCGTGTTGATGCTTGTGTTGTCAGTTATGTTCTCATTACCGGATTCTGATGCAAACGACGTGTTCAATACAGCAGCACTTAATCCATCGGGAGGCTACCCATGCGTCAGATAGGTGCATCGCCCAGCAAATTTTGCGCCACAATCGGTTTTAAAGATGCGTCCGAGTTTGTGGCAGTGATTCAAGATGACGGTACATTGTGGTGGAGGATGTGAGTAATATGGAGTGAAGATCAGTGAACTACATGAAAAATATAATAGAAAGAATAGGGGCGATTTTCTAATGATACGACAAATTTAGCCTGCCGACCATGCAAACTAAATACTAAACGTGACATATAAAGCAGCAATCCCACAAGCACATTGACCCACTTGGGCTTGACAACTTTCACTTATGTGTGCGTTTTTGGGTAAAAATAGTCCAAAATTTCTTGTCAAAGTAGGCATTCTGAAATATTTGGATTAGGCATTCTGTACTTTTCTCGACACACTACCTACTTTTATGACGCCTGCTGATTGGTAATTGACGGTTAATTTAGGTTACTTAATAGCGATTTCCCCTTTCCTAAAAGATTGGCTTTTGCGCAAAGATCGGGCTAGCCCAGAGCGCACCAACCCAAAAATATGCGTAGCATCCAAATTTCAACACCCAATAGGGTTGAGGTTATAGGGTTTGTAAATTGTTAATAAAAGGCATGTAAAATGTCTTTTAAAGGTAGGCTCGTGCACGCGCAAATGCACAGAGCTCGGATGAGGGTAAAAAACACGGATGGGACAGTGGTACACCGTACCATTAGATGTTTGTCGTATTTCCTACTACGAAAAATTCCTTTGCTTCACCATTAAATTCTGATGCATTTATGGTAGACTGTAGTTCTGTCGTTGAGATCGGATAGCTTTTGTGATGGACTCCAGAAAATGTCATAGCTAGGAGCAGCTTAAAGAATGCAGTGAGGAAACAAAAAGGAAATAGTGCTTCGAGAAATTCCTAGTCGATGATTTTCTTCGTTTGTACATGGCTAATAGCTTGGCGATATTCATTAAGCTATTACGCATTTGTTTTCTTCGATTGAAGAACAGAATATTATTGTGATAACTTTAAGCCAGGAGGAATCCTAGGGTAAGCTGGGGGAGTCCTTTATACAGATCCTGTGGAAAGAGACTAAAGAATACAAGCTGGGTATTCCACAGGCGATGGATCAATGAATTTGCGCCAGCTTGATGATGACGAGCGCTCAAAATCAACAGCAAGAACAAAAAAATAAAAAATTTGCTCTCTGAGATGCTTTGGTTTGGATGATGTTGGAGAAAATAAAGCCTCATTTGTTACAAAGGAGTAGATAAAAAAGTAATTTCTCTGATCCTTCGTTCTGAATAACGTATGGGCTCCTCTACAAAACGAAGCTGCTCTTTGTTTCAGTGAATTCAGGTTTGCATGAATGCAACAGTGTAAACAAGACCATGATACCGGAATCGCAAGAACCCAACCAGATATCGGATGCGTGTGGGGTTCATCACGACCGAGATGGACTTGAAGTGGCGAATAGTTTCCTCCACAGCAACATGACCATCAATCACTTTTCTGGTTGTCTTGTTATGACACGCACGTGCTGTTTTGCATGCTCCGTAGTAACCCCGGGTACTCGGGAGTAATAGACTTGCTGCGCTAAAAATGATGAAAAACGGTACACTAAAATGTAACTTACTAGATTAAGTACGTTGAATCAAAGGCATAAAGACCAGCCGCAACGGTTCGTAAAATAACAAAACACACACGCTTGGTGCCCTGCTTGGCTTACCTCGTCAATGGTATTGAGTGTATACTTACCACGCTAGATCATCACAATGAAATGTTGCTTAAACACACTTAAGAGTGGTTGTCAAACTAAAGCAATACAACCCGCTCTTCATTTTCTCGAAGTATTTTATATCATTTTTTTTGTTCCGGTGCGACTTTATTCGTGCATCGTAAGAACAACGCAAAAAGCTAGTGGCAGACATCTCCACTTTTTGGTTAAGTATCAGCTAGGAACCAGGATCTACAAGACATAAAAGTTCGATCTGGAAAGCGTCAGCAAAGACAAACACAAGTAACTATGTATTCCTTGCCGCAACTACATAGATCTTTATGTGCTTTATTGGATATAATTTTAACAGTTTCTGTAGCTTTGAATTACATAAAGGGACTTTTTTGTTACTCGCTGCTCTTACCTATACTACAATAGTGTACATGTACCTTTAGCTCGGCGCTGTCGCTGATGTTAAACGTGTGTTAACCGTAGTCTATTTAGTTTAACTAACTGCTAAGTGAATATTGAAGCCCACGCTCTGATCGTCCTTCGTCCTTTAAACAAAGAAATGTCGTCTTTCGTCGATCATCTGGACGGTCCCGCATATCATCTGTAGGCATATCTGTAGCCTGATCCCTCGTATCGGCGTTGCTGGTCTGTTTTTATTTCGAACTCAATCACAGCCTGAATTTCTGCAACAATCAATTACCACAACAGACCTATGTGTTCATGCGCACTGCGATTCTTGCCATTGAAACCTTCATCATTACGTAATTGCCACAGCCAAATAAACCCTATGGAGCACATGGCCCACCATAGTCGTTTTATCTCCCGGCTGCAAACTAGTGCTTGTGGACCGCAACGCTTTAGTAATCATTCCAGGATAATTTCAGACACCTGCGGCGCTCGTTTGGTCGCGAAGTGCCGTTGTAGTTGGAGCGTTTCGCTTTTGTCGACCCACCATCCGTTCCAGAAACTTAATATTCGCGTCCATACCTTCTGGGCGCGCGTACACCCCCACACAATATGTGTGACCCCATTCCCGTGTGTGGTGGAGCCGATTTCCAAATCCATGACCGGAGTCTTGGGCGGAATCCGGATACCCACTGGCCCGGACGACCAACTATCGGAGGGGGTACTCCGTCGATCCTGATCAGCATCAAAATCAGATGAATCACCATTGTGGTGACTGATC